>JALHBY010000070.1:0-21727 GCA_024340155.1 Tolypocladium pustulatum
TATGGCAATGACAAACAAGGAATACCTAGTCCACGAAAAAAAAAAAAAAGACTTTGTCAGACTTCCGTCTCCGATGATCTGCTCTGCCCCGTAGCCTGCTCGTACCTGTAACCTGCGTCTCGCGTAAGCGTTGGCAGACACTAACTTAGTCCTCCGCCAAGATCGCTCAATGCACGGACTGCAATACTTACATATGCTATGCGAGCCACTTCATCACTTGATTGTGGCCTTCTCCTATTGATTTTTACACGGCCAGCCCGTGCCGTCACATGACACAACATCTCGTGGGATGGACCGGAAGGATAGGCTGCTCCTCAACGCCTCAAAGTGAAGCACATTTTGAGTGACTATCAACACCCAGGGCCCGTCGAAGGCAGTCTCTTCAAGAAGTGCAGCTGGCTAGATTGCTCTCAAGATCGGTATTTTACCCGCGATTGCTTACGATGACGAAAACGCCCAATGGTGATTTTGGTTTTAAAGTATGCTACCATCAAAAGACACTCCGCAGCTTCTTCTATATAGAAAAGATAGTGGCAATGTTACTCATCAGACTCCGTCTCCATGTTGCGCGAGGTTGTTCCGGAGGAGAAGTTCGTCGTCACGTATCTCACGTCACCGTTCCTCGCGGAACGAAATGGACTTGCTTGCGGCCTGCATCGGTACAAGACATTGTGTCGAATTTTCAAAATGTAAGCAACCTTTCAAGGAGCTCCTCACTTATCATCCACCACTCGCCAGGCCATGATCTATCCACCAAAACGCCCGAAAATATTTTCGCAAGAGACACCACAAGCCCCGTACACACTCTGACCCAAGATTCCTTTAACATCCACAGCTTGGTCCGTGTATATAATCTTCCGTTCCGATTGCGCTGGGTAAGGAGGTCGTCCACCGTTATTCATGTTCGTCTTTACCTCTGGTCACATGACAGAACAGGCTCCCATAGTTCGAGCCCTCCGGCGGCCGACGAGCCCCCCGTCTTCTTCGTTCAGGTGAAGAGTCTGAGCTTCCCTGGCCCGACGCCTGCGTCTTCTGTATCCGGCACCGCCCACGCCGGCCTCCTCGCTCGCTTGCATGTAGTCGGCCCACTTCCTCTCCAGCCTACTGGCGGAAGAGGCCTCGCCCCGCAAGAGCCGCTTTAGATGCTCGTCAACCGTCATTTGAAAGCCGTAGAAGCATTTGAGCCCGATGATCTCCGTGGGATATGTGACCCGGCCGGGCTGTCCAGCAGCCGGCCTTATCTGGGCATTTCGGAATAGCACTTCCCGGATGCCGGTCCAAGTAACGTTCTGGCAGTCATACACTACCAATTGCAGTGTGACTTCTGGCTGGACATCTGCTTTTAGTGATAGCTGAGAGCGCTTGTTGACCATGGTCGCCGCCTCGGCAAGCACGAGGTCGCTCACGCGTGTGTTATCCATGTCGACGGTCCTCAGTCGCACGCACTTTCGCATGACCGGAAGCATGCCCACGTCGCCGATATTTTCGCAGTAGCTGAGAGAGAGGTGCTCCAGCGTTGCCGCACACGGTGCCTTTGCCAAGTGCTCCGACAGGAGCGAGTTTGTAATGTCTTCCAGATCCTCCAACTCGAGGTGGGTGAGCCGGGGAGTCGAAGCCAGGATGGGTTCGAGGGCTGAATCTGTCAGCGCTTTGCAGCCAGACAATTGCAGCCCCTCCAAATCCGGAGTAACGTAACCAATCGCCTTGACACCAGCACTGGACAGACGGTTGCAGCGGCTGAGGTCCAAGTGTCGAAGTTTGCGGGGTGCGACGACGGGCCGGTCGGTGAGGATATCGATCTCGGGATCGACTCCGTGCATCATGACCTTCAAGGCGTCATCGGTGAGTTCTACGCATCCGCAGAGGACAAGCCTCTCGAGGTTGTTTGTGTTGAATATGGACTCGGCGGCGGCGATGTTGTCAAAGCCACGAACTTCGCCAGCCCTCAGATCTCGCAACTTGGTGCATGAATCGACAATCGCCTTGATGCCGCGAGCCTCGACCTTCTCGCACCAAGAGACATTGAAGGTTTCCAATTGGGGGCAAAACTCGGCGATGATCTTGCACGACGTGTTGGAGACGGCAGCGAGTCCCGTCAGGTTGAGATGCACCAGCATCTCGTTGCTCTTCAAGAGGCTGTGCAGGGTGCTTTTCTGGAAGTTACGGCAGCCTTCGAGAGTGGCGTTGATAAGGTTCTTGCAGGCCTTGACTATGACCTCGGTTCGCTTGTAGTGCTCGACCTGAACGCAGCCTCTGAGGTTCAAGTCCTTGATGAAAGGCCCAGCGGCGACGATGATTCTGGCAAGAGACTCGGCGGGGATATCTTGGTAGAACTCGGAGGCGTCAAAAGACGTCCAAAGTTGGCCGTCGTGGCAGAACTTGTAGAACGACTTGCTGACTCTCGACGACTGGACAAGCTCCTTTGGCTTCAGGTAGGAGAAGATGTGAATGCAGATCTCGTACGGCATTTTCTCCCAAAAAGGCAATCTCGGCTTCGACGGGAATCCCCCGGACGCCAGCCGAGCCCTGCTTTGTCCATCCTGCTTGGCCGATCTAAGATCGGCGGGCAGCGGCGCGGTGGTGGGGGAGGGGGTCGAGGCTCCGTGTTCGACCCTGCGAACAGCCTCGATGCTGTCGTGAAAGGGGAACTCATAGGGCGGGGTGGGAGGGATCGAGGTTGGCGCGCTGGGCAGACCGAGCGGCGACGGCTGCGGGGTGGAGGATCGGGCGCCGGCAATTGTCTGAGGTGGCCCGGTGGCGGCGAGACTGACACAAGACAGCGTGCTGCGGTTGCTATACGGGCTTCCGACGGACTTGGAGCGTCGGAGACTATTCAGAGACGGCGACGACGAGATTCGCTGCAGCCCACGGAGCAGCCGCCGGCGACTTTTGCCCTTGCTCGGGAAGCCGGGCGGAGTGGGGGCATTCTCATCGCCGCTCGGCGTCGGCGCACCTGAGGCGGTGGCAGGACCATCGTCGACTTGGGCCATGGTATCGATAGCCAAGTCGACAAGTCCGCTGCGTGCGGTTCTTTGGTGTGTTTCGTCTGTTGTTTGTAAAGGCAGCGTGCGTGGTACAAATGTCGTGATGGCCGATAAGGCACTGACCGCAGGGTGATGTGATGGTGACGATGCGGGGCCAAGAGAACCAAATGCCAGGCACGTTGCAGGTGGCCCGGCTCAATTCATAGTTGGCGAGCGGCGTCGTACAAATGCCGGCTTCTTGTCGATCGTCGTGGCTTGCGGCTCGTGCCGGCCGATGATGCGAAACAACTCGATGGATGTTGATACCCTTATCGTCCGGCAGGAGGGCCTCGAGTGGTGGTGCGACACCTCGATCAGCGGACTGCGGATGGAGCGTGGGTGGTGGTGGTCGGGGTCACCAGGCCAGGCCGTCTGTTCACGCTCAGCGGCACAACCAAGACAGCAAGATGGCGTTATCAGCAGAAGCGAGGCACATGCCCTCGCAGGGTGATCACACGAGCGAGCGAGAGATGCGAGAGAGGAAGCAGGCACAGGGAAGGCCGGCGGTTTATCAAGGTAAGAGACGAGCGAGAGCCGTGGGCCAACGCGGACTGGCCGGACCGCCCTCCACAGCCCACTGCTCCAGTGCGGCACCGCATGCCGTCCACATGGTGCATCCACCTGCTGCACCGTTGCTGCAAGACACACAGTACAGTACGTACGTTAAAGCCTCACCTCGCTCAGCAGCATCCAATCCGCCTGGTCGGTGATGCTTCCATTGCATTGCTGGCTGAGCAGCCGGCGGGGCCAAGGTACCTAGGCATTCGTTAGCGCCCCGCCCGACGTGGGGTATATCGATAAGTATTCCTCCGCGGCTCTAGCGCTGCACGTCTACCTCTGCGGAACCTCCGTCTACCTTAGCCCACCGCAAGGTCGCTGCCTCGTGTTTGCCCGTACCTTACGAGGACTGGACGCTTAGGAGCACGCACCACCCAAACAAACTCCTTCATCAGCACCAGCAGACTCGCGTTGAACGGCTTACGAGTACGAGTAGATGGGCACCATCGATGCATGCACAGCCTCCACTTGATTGACCTTTGGTGAGCCTGTCTGTGTCCGGTTCTTGCCGCAGTCGCCAAGGCAGTTACTGTCGTGCTCGTACCACCGATAAGCACTGCTTTTGCGCGGGCCGCCCAAGGTATCGCTCGTAGAGCCGCTTGCAAACGCCATTCAACACACGATGGCCTTATAGTTGGTCCTGCTCCCTGTGTTACCCCGTAAGGTACCTGCGCAAGTGGACAAAAGTCTGGTCGTCAGCCACGAAGCGCCGGCGTATCACTGTTCGGGCCGGCGTTGCCCTGACTCGCCGCCATCAAAGCGCCTGGTTGGCCTAGAAGTGAGGCTTTTGTTACCATGCCCGTCGACGCTCCTTGACGATGACCGAGACTGGTCGCACGTCTCCGCTCACGGCTGACCTGGCGCCCCTGTTCGCTCCAGGACCCTTGGTGCTTCTCCCCTCGCGCTACCACCGCTGCGCTGGCCAGTGGGGATGCCCGAGGAACGATACCCGCCTGCCAAATCCAGGGTCTCGAAAAGTCCACCCATGTTGCCTTGTGCTCGCAAAAGGGCTTCGGTTCGCCTTTCCCCTCCTAACCCCGCCTTTGAAGCTGCTTTATGGATTTTGACCTTGCCCCGGTCTATCTTGGTTGGTACCCGCTGGGTGACCCCTGGCCTGGGTTTCCTGGGAACTCAGATGTAACGTAGATCCGATACAGCCCCGCAAGCTTTGGGAGACCCTGCCCGTTATCCCGGAGCCCTTACGGGCTGGGCGTAAGGTGTCAATGTCCTCCAGTCTTCGCATTCATGGGCCTCTCAATCTTGACGACTTGGACCAACGGCGGCTCTGTCGAAAACAAACGTCGGCAGGTACATCGTACAAGGAGTTTAGCGTTGCATAGGATTAATTGTCCGTCCTATCGGACGTTTATCTGGACACGGTTGCTGACTTATGGGTGCTCGATCGGTATCACGTTTGTGACAAGCCAATGCAGTGCTCGCGTGCTACGAGGCATCAGCAGGAGCGAAGCCACTGAGACGGTTCGCAGCGAGCAGCTGAGCAAGTTGCACATGCTCAGAGAAAGCCAAGTATGAGCAAGCCACCGTTAAGCGGTCCCTGTTGAAGGGATTCAATTCGAACGTTGCAATTAGAGTTTGGCTGCAACACCAAACAGGGATGAAAAGAGAACTGCGACAGGAGCTGGCCTCATTAATGTTGAGTACATGCATGGCAACCGGCAATGCCTGCTTGCGGGTACTTTGCATCCGATTCTTCAACGAGCACAAGAGGCTGGCGGGGGAAGGTTCCCTTTGAATGCGAGCCCATCACTCAACTGTGACAGTGGAGGGCCGCCCTCCATTACTACTGATGAATGATGGCTTCGAGGAGAACCAGATGGTGTTTTTTTTTTGGCCGAAACAGACCACGGCTCTTTGTGCAGCATGTGCGCCGTCCTCTGTGGGGCATGTGATGCACGCCGGTGCTCATGGGTCAACTTTCGGCACCTACCTTAGGCTTAGATACTGAAGAATAACGTCGGGACAGGTCGCGCAGCATCACCTCGGCACTCATCTGCAATGCTCTTGAAATAGCCAAGACATTCTTACCTCGCTGCTGACACCGGCCTTGGGTGTGTCAGCCCTGTAGATTATCGTTCCAGGGCCGAGCTCACGTTGGGGCGACTGATGATAGGTGGGAATCAGGTGCCAGCGCCAGACTGCGATGGGGCTCGCAGGAGAAAGCATCAATGTTCACGCCCTAAACGCCGCAACGGCAAGCAAACAGGCAGAGCTTGCCTTGGGCTTCTTTGCACCCAATTCAACGCTTGCTCCTGAAGAAAGGCCCATGCTATAGCTTCAGATTTGGAAATTGCGCCAAGGTTGTCGTTAGCTCGCCATGTAAAGCCGTTGCCGATGGAATCAAGCAACAAAGAAGGACATCAGTCGCTGACGCTTACATCTAGTGCGCGGAGATGCTCTGATCAAGAATTAGATGTTGGGTGCATTAGATTGCCGTGGACCGCCCCGCATACGGCACTGAAGGCCCCTGGGCTTGGCTGCTGTCATACGTACCTACGATTGCACGAGCCAGTCTCTGCAACCTCACTTCACACAAGAACATTTGCAAAACGGTCGCAGCACATTAACTAAGGGATTAAGACATCAATTCAAGTCGTCGGCTCTCTAGAAGGTGTCTGCTGCATCACCGCCGCCGCCGCTCCCGTCACGCTCCCCACCTTGGGTGACCGCCACAGGCTGCCGCTTCCAGCGACCCCTCCACTGGCCTCACTTGTCACCCGTTGCTGAGGCGTGCCCCTCGCCCTCGCCCTCGCCCTCGCCCGAGTACGAGTACGTACCCTCATTGCTCGACCCAAGCCTCCACCTGCCGCAGGCACCTCTCACCGAAGACCAATTCCACGACGTCCTTTTTGCTCATAGCAACACTGCAGACACAAACTCTGGCAATTCACTGCAATTCATCCGGCCCGGCGGCTTCCAAGACTGAGCACCGAGACGTACCTGGCGCTGGCACTGGCACCGTCCCCCTCCGTCCGACACGAAACTCGCGGCCAGCTTGACACCGACAGCAGAGCCGGCACCAGCAATCCCTCACGCGGCCCAATTACCGTCCAACCGCGGCGACGACGTCCATGTCCGCCTAGGCCTGGGCGCGACTGATTCTTACCGCCCTCCTCTATCTACCGTCGTCCGCCTCCTGTCTTCTCCGACGCCCGTCACTCTGCCTCGACGCGATTCTCCCGTCTCCAAGGATGCTTCAGATGCATGGCGGGCCAAAAGACCAACGTTCGTCTCGATCCTCCTTCCCCCGCCCCGACACCGTCGCTGACACACTCTTAGGTGCTGATAGCAAGACGGGGGAAGATGAGAGAGGACGCGGGAACCTCGTGGCCCCGCTGTCGCTGCCCAAGAACCGCAGCACTGGCAACCTCGCCCTCTCAGCTGACGCGACGATAGCGGACCGAAGCCGCTACCGCATGTCTTTCGAGGCCCCCCCGTCCGCGACTGCCCTAGATTATGATGTGCTCACAAGGTTTGTCCCTTCCTCCATCATCTTCTTAGACCCCTTGCCGCTCTGCCCATGGCTACCTGTGCTTGCATGCTGACTTTACCAACCAACCATTCAGGTCTTCTCATATGCCCGACCTCGAACATGGCCCCGGCCTCTGTGGGTTGCGCCGGATACGCCAGCAGCACCCTCCATCCCGCAATCCGACCTTGCCAAGCTCTCGCGCCGCCTCACGGAGCCCTTCGGCCGCCGCGCTCTCTCGCTCGACGTCTATGACTGCTATGCTCGTTGCCACCACGAGCTTACCCCAAACCGGGGGACCGACTTCACCTAGCGTCTCTGAAGATCTATCGCGGTTTCCGTCCGAGTCCCTCCACTCGTTTTCGTTCGCCCAGAATTCGGAGGATTTTTTGCACAACCGCCAGAGCGTGCTGAAGCGTTCGGTGGAGTTCATGAAAGATCGCGTGGGGTGGTCTCTCAACTCGACACAGGCTGGGTTAGCAAGTGCTCAGGCCAGGGTTACAGGAGATGTTGACGCCCAGAATATGCTGGAGCTTCTCGCCCGGGCGCAATTAATTGGGGCTGGGAATTTACCCAATCCTGATCCATCAACTGCTCCAGGCCCATTGACCGGGCCCGCAGATATGACGGGTGATAATGTCTTTGACAAACATTTCATACCCAAGTCGCGTAACACCGAATCAGCCACATGGGATGCTGTGTCCCCGACCACGGTCACGGCATCGAAGTTTCCGCAGCCTCATTTTCAGGAGCCAAAAAAGGCTACACCACACGAGTCTTCTACGGCGATAGAATCCGAGCATGATTCCGAGCAGTCGAGCAGAACCCCTACAAACGATAGTGAAACCACTGCAAAGACATCGCCTCCCATATCGCGGCCAACAAGCTTGAAACGCACAATGACGGACACAATGGGGATAACCTTACAAGACAAACTTATCGATACGATGGCCCAGCCTTTCCTGGCCGGCCGGCAGATATATGAAGAGCCAACCGTTTCACCACCGACAATGACACAAGCTATGCTGCCGTTAAGAAACTTTCCGAGCGCTCTTGGCCCTGTCGTCCATGGACACGCGAACAGGTGGGTGCCGGCCGCCCAAGCCATTTTTACCACCGAGGCAAAGCCACCGTGGACCATCATAGCCGCAAACGATCTCGCCTGCCTCGTATTTGGAGTCACAAAGGCCGAGGTCCGCAAAATGGGCATCTTGCAAGTGGTGCAAGAAGAGAGGCGAGCGTGGCTAGAGCGGAAGCTCCTGAGCGGTGACGACGATTCAGAGGAAGCCAACGTCGACGAAAGCAAGCCAAAGACGCCCGCTGCTTCAGCTACTACAACTTTGCTGGGTGGGGGATCCGGAATCACGGCAAAGCTTCTAAGCAAGCCGAACTCAAGGTCTCAGCCGCAACAGTATCCCCAGCGGAGGGCTCAGACGGTCCACAGTGGAGACCCAAACCCGCCAAAGACCAGAGGCAGCGGCCAACATCGCAGCAACCTTTCGCGTGGTGTCTTGCTATGCGGCGATGTTGTTCCCATCCAGAAGAGAAATGGTGCGACTGGTTCTGCAAGCTTGTGGGTCAAGGAAAAGCGCATTGGCCTCATCTGGGTCCTGGAGGAAATCCACGAGGATGTGGCTTACGTCGAACTTAATGAGGAGGGTATTGTGAAGAGTATCACTGGCGCCTCTGAGCCTATCTGGGGTTTCAAATCCACTCGTCCAGGCTTTGATGTTGCGACACTGATCCCTCGGATTCCCAGGCAAGGCATCGACCCCACAATCGGTGAGATTGACTTTGCCCAAATCAGGCGACGACGCTATTTCACTTGCCCAAACTCTCGACAAGTCAACATCCCGTGCACCGTGGAGCAAACTCAAGGCAAACTGGAGCTACGGGTATCGACTTTCCCCCACATGGCCGGCATCATCGTAGTCGACCCTCGGGATTTGAAGATCCGAAGCTCCAACTCCGTCTTCTGCGGCGCCCTTTTCGGGTACGAGAAGCCAGATGGAATGCCCATAAACTGCCTGATTCCCGATTTTGACAAGACTTTGGACGTACTTATGGAGGAAGACGGCCTCCAGATGCTGGACGGCATGGTGGTCCCAGAACACCGATTTCGACGGGCATCTGCCTTCTTGGCTCTGAAGGAACATCGCCCCGATGCCGCGGCCTCTTTTCTTCAACCGGATGGACTACCCGCGAAGCATCGTGATGGCTCAGACCTGAAAATCGATGTGCAGATGCGAGTTGTCGAAAGTGAGAAACAGCCTAGCGTTGCAAACGAGACCGCTGTCGAAGAAAGCGACGAGGATGATGACGACTGCGCCCGTGAAGAGACCTTCACTCTTCCCCGCAAGGAAATGGTATTTGCATTGTGGATTACCTACTCGCGGCAGCTGCATTCGCATGCTCGCATGCATGTCGACTCGCCGGCCCATTCGGGTACTGCAACGCCGCTCCACCAACCTTCCCCCGGACAGACGCCACTGGTTCATACCCCTATGGAGATAGCGTCGGACGAAGAAGAGCTCAACAAGGAGACGCCGTCGGCACCGACGACGTTTTCGAAGCAGCTCAAAGATGCGGCGCTGAGTGCGGCTGCCAGACTTACGAGGCATCCCAAACCATTGCCGAGGGCGGTCGATAAGCCCCCTGTTATTGGAGCCGTCGAGCCTCCACGAAAGACTGTCATTGAGGATTATACCATCTTGGAGGACATGGGCCAGGGCGCATATGGCCAAGTAAAACTGGCTCGACATAAGCAGTCTGGAAAGAAGGTGGTCTTGAAGTACGTGACCAAGCGGCGGATCTTGGTCGACACCTGGACGAGAGACAGGAGACTGGGCACAGTTCCCTTGGAGATCCACGTCTTGGACTATCTGCGACGACCCGAGCTCCGGCACCCCAACATCGTGGAGATGGAGGGCTTCTTTGAAGATGACGTAAATTATTACATCGAAATGGCACCACATGGGCTACCCGGTATGGATCTCTTCGACTACATTGAGCTGCGTGCGAGCATGCAAGAGCCCGAATGCAAAAGCATATTTGTGCAGGTGGCAGAAGCCATACATTTTCTGCACATCAAGGCTCATGTGGTACATCGCGATATCAAAGATGAGAATGTCATACTCGACGGCGAGGGAAATATCAAGCTCATCGACTTTGGCAGCGCAGCATATGTCAAGAGCGGCCCATTTGATGTGTTTGTGGGCACTATTGGTATGTATCGCTCCGAAATTGCGCCACGACGTGTTTGGATGGATCAACTAACATGAATGCAGACTATGCTGCCCCCGAGGTATTGGCTGGTAAGCCCTATGGTGGCAAAGAGCAGGACGTGTGGGCGCTGGGCATTCTCCTTTACACCATCATCTACAAGGAGAATCCTTTTTACAGCATCGACGAGATTATGGATCGGGACCTGCGCGTACCCTTCACGATGAGCGACGAGAGCATCGATCTAATTCGATGCATGCTCAATCGCGACGTCAAGGAGCGCTACGACATCGACCAAGTGCTGAAACACCCGTGGTGCAAAGCAGCGGACCCCAAATAGAGGTACATTGACACAACAGGTGTACCCGAGTGCAGGGAGAGAGGGGAGACGATCCATCCATCTACTAGATCAACAAGACATTTTGGCCGTGATACCCGTTTTGGAAGCGCTCGTCGCCTCTGCAACTTGGAATTGGACATGACGAGGGAGAAGAAAAGAGGTTGGCATGTAAGGGGCGATGTGATGCGATACGTGGGTGTGCATTTCATTTCCACATCAGGGTGAAGATAGCCTGCGAAGCCCATGCTACGCCGGGAAAGGTTCGTGAATACAGCAGAGCTTGCGAGAGATTATCGTCTCATATTATATACTGGAGGAAGACGACCTAGCAAGACAGCCAAAGCTGATTGAGACCTGACCCTTGATTGCACAAGGCAGTGACGAGTGCACGATTCACACTTGGTATATTTAATCAGCTAGATTACGGCGTCAATGATAGCCCAGCTCCGGATTAGCCTTGAAGTTGCACCTGCACCGACACTCGGGCACCGGGCACTCGACGTGCCTCGCGAACCACTGCCGCGCGTGGTCTAGGTGCAGGACGTGCTCGCAGCGCAAGCAGAACGTGGGGAAGCGTCCCGCCATGCGCGTCTCCTCCCGCTCCTCGGGCTTGTCTGAGCGCGGAACGCCGACCACCTCGAGGCAGACGACGCAGCGCGGAAGGTGGCGGCCGCAGTTGGGGCAGCTGACGCCAGCGTTGATGCTTGTCGCGAGGAGCGGGTTGCGCGTCTCGAGCGTTGACGGCGCCGTTGTGGCGGCCGACGGGGGCGCCGCGGCGCCCGGGTTGAAGTTGGCGATGGACGTCTCGGCATCGCAGAAAACGCAGCGCAGGGCAATCTGTCGTGAGGGCGGCTTGAGCGTCGGTATGCCGTCGCGCTTGGAGCGCTTGGTGGACTCGACCTCGAACTTGGTGCGTTGGAAGAAGAGGCGATGGCGCTGGAGATGTGCGCGGTAGGCGTTGCGCCAGGCGCGGCAGCGGACGTCGTCTATGTAGCGTGGGTAGCACGTCGAGAGAACGAGCGTCGCCGTCTGGACGTCGTGGAATTTCTGGACATAGCGCGCGAAGATGTCGACCAGGCTGTCGTTGATACCCGTGAGTGCGATGCCTTCAATATCGCCGTCCTCGACCGCGAGCGCAACCTGCTCATTGAGCCACTTGGTGAGCTGATCGTCGTCAAAGTTGCGTACGGCCACGACGGCGCGATCGGCTAGAGGCAGGGAACGCTGATTGGCGATGGTGGACCAGTCTCCCGTGACAATGAGCGACGATATAGCCCGCAGATACGGATCCGTTTTGGATGCCACCGCGTCTTCGATCTCGAGCTGCTCCTTGGTCATCTGTTTGCTGCCACGGCCTGTGAGCTGGAGCGCCAAGGACACAAACAGCAGCTCCGGATGCACGGAGCTGGCCTTCTTCAGGATCTGAATGGCCTGCTTCGTATCGCCTCTGAACAAGGCCCGAGAGGCTACCATCGTGTGGATTGCAGTCGGGTATTCTGGGTCAGCTTCGCGGTCGACTCCGTGCGGGTCATGCCTTTGCGGATCGCCCCATCCACATATTTCAAGACACAGCTGCCGGTGATGAGGTCTCTTGGTGGCGACGCCGTCAAACTTGGGCAGACGATGCTTCTTGCAGTACTGCCCGATGGCTCGCTCCCATTGCGACGTGTCGGGAACGGCTGTCCCAGGAGCAAGTCGAGTGCTTGGGGTTTTGCCTTGTGGTAGGATTAGCATGGCGACCGAGGGCTGAGGGGATATTCTCCTCACCGAGATCGTTGACCCATATGGAATGGACTCCGAGAAAGCTGAGATCCATATTGCCCAACAGCATGCCTCCATCGTCGGCGGTATGCTCGGCATCTGCAAACAGGTCAATGATATGCGGACACACGGATGCGTTCGCGCACCCGACTTACCAGCAATCCAGTCCCACACAAATCTTTTCCAAGGGTCGTCGCCTACAATGTTCCTATTGGTAGCCGCATCGAAGAGATACTTCTCTTTCGCGCGGAGCAGCATGGTATGATCCACGATACTCTGAGCTTCTCGGGGCAGGCCCTTGATTGCGACTAATGTGCTCAGGAGGCTTTCATGAATTTCACGACAGGAGCCGAGGCTATTCGACGCCAGAGAAATGTCGGCTGCCTCGTTCCCGAGATGGACTCCCCCGTCATTGGGCGACATCGCTCCGTCTGTAATCTGTGGAGCTTCTTGGTCCTCACGAACATATTTGCGCAAGGTCCGAAGTTTCTGGGCCACAGTTGTGGCGTTGTGAAATGACTCTGGCAAAGGCGTGCCCATCTTGTCAATATGGTGGGCTGTGGTCGATGTGACTGGGGTGTTCCGCAACGCATTTTGGAGCCTCTCTTCAACATCGTCGTTTTCGGACCCGAATATTGGAACCTCTGAGAGAGTCTGTTCCGCTAGGAAAGTACCCAGCATCTCTGCAGTTTGAGAGGGCTCGAATTGCATCACACTCTGATACGGAGCATCCTCTGAGATGCATTAGCATCCATGAAACAAGGAAGACCAGCATCGACGTACCCTCTAATCCTCGATGGGGGGCCTGCCACGGCACAAAGTTGAAGACGTGATCGGATGTACGGGTTGGCTTTTCCAAAATGTCGAAACAGCCATTGGCACGCAATACAAGAACCCTTGGCCGCAAGACAGGGGAGCCAAGGGTCACCCAATCAAATGACACGATTCGATCATTCCTTCTGGACGCATCTCGATACGATGCGTCCATTTCGTGAGATCTTTGGACTTGTAGGAGTTCGGGACCTTCCTGTGATGTTGCGCTGGATGATTGCATCTCCCTATTGGTCTGCAATACCTTTAATTGCCCAGTGGGCGATAGAGCAGCGAGTAAGCCGCGGCGATCGCGGCAGTAGCGGAGTGAGCGGATAAGAGAGTGTTTTCCCTCCGCCAGCAGAGGATCCGAGTTTGTTTCTATAACCTGATCGAGGCGCAAGGCTCCACCCCATGGCAGTTCGTCTTCTTCGACGGCCTGCAGATATGTGTGAGAAGCCACAGGGCGCGATGTAGCTCTTCGATCCCATATCATAACGCCTGGGTGGTCTAGGGCAGAAGAGGCGAAAAAGTTTTGGTCGGCGTAGTCGATTGCCAGGTTATTGTTGCACTTGGTTTGGAAGGTGACAACACTTGTTGGATCTGCGAGGCTATGAGTACAGAGATGCGACGAGAGGCGCAACGGGGTATGACTGACCACGGAGATCGTGTATTCTCACACCTTGGCCCTTGATGCCTGCCGCCAACGTTTGTGGACTATCTTCGAAGAATTTGAGGCTCGAGACGGAAACACTTGGCTCGAGACGATTCCTTGGCTCGACAAGACTGATTGCGCTGGAGGGGAAGCCTTTTTTCAGGTTCTCCGACGCGGAGAGGCGGTTGACATCCCAGACTTGAAGGCTTTGGTCCATCCGAACACGGTCCAGGCCAACGGCAAGGAGTCCAGTGGTGTTGAAAGCTACGGCTTGACAAGTTCTCGCCAGTTTCAGTCCAATTTCAACGTATGCATTGGAATTGTCGTCGATTCTCAAGAGATTGACTATGCCGGAGCTGGTGCCGACTGCCAGAAGTTCCGGGTTTGCGGTGGACCAGTCGTAGGTCGTGAGCGGAGGGAAGTCATCGTGCCTGCTTAGCTTTGCATAGTCGAACTGCCGCTTATGAGCATGCCCGGTCGGCTCATAGAGCTCGACAACTCGATGCTGCAGGTTGATGTGCACGAAACTGTCGACGGCCGAGTTGGCAGACCACTTGACGAGCCCTGGCTCGGGACGGTCCATGATGCCGCCTATGCGATTGCAACGCGGGTCTGACGTCCGCTCAAACGTAAACCTCGTTGATGAGTCGCCAGAGCTGTGAAGTTGAATGAGCGCTGGAGTTCCAAGTGCCGCTACTAGGCATGATTAGGTGCCATTGACGCGGGCATCAAGCTGTCGCATGGCCGGGCCGAGAGACTTGCTCCGCTTTTTGGGAGAGTGTGAGCCTCTGTTGCGCGTGATGGTGTCGATATCTTGGACCGCGACGAGCTGCGAGACGAGTGGTGATTCGTGAAGCTCCTCAATGCTCAGTGACCTCCCCCACTGTGAAGTGAGGTCGAGGGGAGTCCAATTGTGTGCCTCTGATTGGCCTGCAGCCAGGTGAGCTCGCCAGCTTGCACTAGTCCAAATCCGGGCGGCTCCTCCAGCCGATAAGATCGGCGTTCTGGTTTTCCCGCGGCTTTCCCCACCGTAAAGTCGAAAAAGCTGCCCGGGTTGACAGACAGCTCTTCATCCAGCCTTCGGTGCCTACGCCTCGACCTCTGCATCGTACCGCTGTTCGAGGAACATAAGTCGCACGGTCAATTATTTCTTGCCACGATGGGCGCAAAAAGACCTTTTGCGGACCTGGAGTCGCAGGGCCCTGACCAGGCCACCGACGCACCGTCCTTCGACCCTAAGCGGAGAAAACATTTCGGATCCAACAAGCACAAGGCCAGAGAAGGCACCTCGGAGTTTGCCAAGAAGCGAGTTCGAAACATTGAGAGGCTACTCCAGCGGAAACAGGACCTTCCAGCCAATGTTCGCAATGACCTAGAGCGCGAGCTAGCTTCCCTCAAGGTGGACATTGCCGATAAAGGCTTTCAGAGAAAGCGAAGTGCCATGATTTCCAAGTATCACATGGTTCGGTTTTTCGGTAATATCTCCCGGGCTCAATCCTTTCTCTAACTGAAAAATTAACACTTTTGCCGTCAGAGCGCAAGAAAGCCGCCCGGCTGGTCAAGCAACTTCAGCGCCAGATGGCAAAGAACCCCGATGCTGAGGACATGGACGATTTGAAAAGGCAGCTGCATATTGCTGAGGTTGACGAAGCATACACGATTCACCATCCCCATGTGGAACCGTACATCAGTCTATACGGCAATGCGAAGTCGGCCGACAACGACGATGATGCGGGCAAGACTCCTGCCGCGAGGATTGCACTCAAGGCCGAGCGGCCACCAATGTGGTCAGTCGTTGAGAAGGCAATGGAGGAGGGACCAGAGGCGTTGAAGAGATTGCGTGAACGGAGATCAGCAGATGAATCGAGACCAAAGCTCAAACGACCGCAACCGAAGTCGTCGACGGCCAAGTCCAGCGATGATTTCAGCCATCAGGACAAGGGCAAGGGGCGATTGCAGCAGGATGACAAGATGGAGGGCAAATCGGATGGCAAGATTAAGCTGGCGAGTGGGAAGAAGGGCCAGCAGCCCGCGCTTAACCGCAGGGAGAGACGCCGTTTGATGCGTGAAGCGGCGCCTGCTGCAAATGAAACGGACGATGAGGACGGTGGCTTTTTCGAAGAGGGCTGAGACGACGACGAGGTCCAAGAGATAGCATAGCCTTGGCACCGGCATCACAAGCATTCAAGAGATACCCGATGATTTATCATTGTTCTGTTTTCCTCCGCCAAGTCATCGATTTCATGTCTTGGAGGCAACTTCTGCCTTCGAACCTCATTGGAGGCTTCCTTCCTCCCACGTTTGCACAAAGACTTGCATGCTGGTTTGCACTCGCCCTGTTTGCCTTTGGAAGCTCTGCGAAGGGGCCGCAAGGCCCGCAGACACTGCTAGGCAGTGCTACCTAGGCAGTGCAAACCCCGCCAACCTGCAACTGCAATTTTCAGCCATTCACGCCGCATGAGTTTCATTGTACCCCAACATATATTCCGTAATACCCCACATACCCTCAGATCATGCAACTGCCCAAAACACAAAGAACTTCCAAGTCAACCCATGGCTCTGAGCCTGCGGCGATCTCGCGAAACTCATACCAACCGTCAGTAGAGCTGCTTACCTGGTACGCCACGGGCCATGGAGCCAACAAACGACCCGAACCGAGAGGTTCGCGTCCCATGGGACCGCCTACGCGCTTGGATCGACACTCGTGAGGCCTTCGAGAGGGAGCACAACAGCCCGGCTCCGCTGTCGCAGGCACAGCTGGAGGCCATCTCGGTATTTGTCTCCTTTGGCGACGATGAGCCAGTTATGGGCAATAGTGATCATGTTAGCGCGTTGCACCGTACGCTCTCCTCCAATGTGCTCCAGTCGATCTGCTGAAGTGAAGATGAGTTGCTGACCGCGTTGGGTAGAGATTACCCAGGCCCGAGGCCTCTTCCCGCCTACCTTTGTGGAGGATGAGCCCATCAACGTGCCCGTCAACGGGCATCTTAAGCTCAAGTGGCGCTGCGTCTGCTCGCTAAACGGCTGTGGCTCCTTTCCTCGTGAAGACTACGGTGTCGAGGCGGGCAAGCAGCCGCCGCTATTTCAATCCAAAAAGGCGCGTAATACGATGGCCAGCATGGAGGTTGCCACTCTTCTGATCAATCAGCTGACAAAGTCTACAGATAGCAAAACAATACGCCGCCAAGCAAGCCCTGAAGTATATGGGTTGCTTTCCAGACGAACTCTCCTCATTTGCCAATCCCATCAGCAAGAGGACGGCCGCGGCGCTATCTCCGCCGCCAGCTCGCACATCTGTCACCCACGAAATAAGAAGCGAAGGCTTCCTCCAGCGACCATCCCAGACGTTAGAGACCCAACCCCCAGGCATGCAGTCCGACAACTGCAGCCCTGGCAGCGACGAGCTCGCTTCCATCCTCAGGGAGATCTCGGCACTCGCTCTTCGCCTCGGCATTGAGAACCCTACTTACAAGATCGATCCCGACGATGATTTGCCGAGCTACTTCAGCGGCCGACCCGTATTCAAGCATAGCGCGCTCGTCCCGCCGGAACTAGGCGTCGTGAGTGGCGTGCTGGGCAAGCGGCAGGCCAAGTTGCAGATGGCGGAAAAGGTGCTCGAGTGGCTGCGAATGGAGAAGCTGGACAGGGAAAGGAAGTTCAACAGCATGTTTCGCTAGATCCCTAAGAGGGTTTCGCAAGGAGTGAGAAGCAGAAGGGGGTAGTGGACATATGATTCCAACGTGTTACGACCGAGCAAGCACCTACGGGCAAACGAGCCACGTAGGAGACCACATCAAGTGGGAAATAAAAGTATTTTGTTATCAATGCCTATGGGCATGTCATGAACCACGTTGAGGGCCTCCACCCCTTCCGCCTCGTCCGCCCCCACCTCGGCGTGGCCCTTTGCCCTGCGGGATCTTCCCCTTGATGCCTGCTGGCAGATTTGCCTTCTTCTCGCCATCCTCCCACAGCACGCCGACGTCAACCTTGCGCCCAGTGACTCTTTTGAAGAAGTGCGTGCTCACGACGCCATCCTCGCCACCCTCGGTCAGCACCACCCCGTTATCGCTCCTCCACCAGGTCATGCCGCCGCCCTCGCGCAGGCTCGCCTCTACGTCAATCTCCACCATCAGTTCGGCATCGGCGCGCATGCCGCTCAAGACGCCGCTCTCGCCCGGTTCGCCAGCCGAGCAGTGCACGTGGTTGCGACCCATGGGTCGTAGGCCCCCGGAGGCCACGATGGCCGGCCAAAAGGCGAAGTAGGTGCCGTGGAGGACGCGCGGCGGGATGTTGCCCGCGGCGAGCGTGATGGGCTCGAGTAGGGACGAGGACTCGACCTTGATGGAGTGGCCTTGATTGGCGCGAATGAGAAAATCCCCGGCGGAGGCGCTGTCGGCTGAGCCTGACGGATTGGTCTCAGGATTGGGCTTGATAGAGAAGCGCTGCTTGTCGTTGTTGGCGACGATGGTTTGTACGTCTGCGAGGGTGACTTTCAAGGACTTCAAGGGCCCCCATGCGAGCTGTGGGATGTGTCAGTCAGATGGTCGCTCCAAGTGTTGTTCGCGTCTGAATCCATAGCCCGTACGCGCGCTCACTCGAGCAGGCGAGGCTCGGCTTCCTTCATGTAAGATATTCAAGTCCCGACAGCAGGGGCAAGGAGCCAGTACTCACCACCCGATCAAGTGGCGCGAATCCTTCTCCATCAAGCGTGATGCCCGCATTCGCCGCCTGATGCCTCAACAGCTTCGATAGCGCCTTCGAGATCAGCACCTCACGTCCCAGGCCACCGCCGCCCGCGGCACCCTTGCCTCCGCGGCCGCCTTTTCTCTCAGCCTGCCTCTCAGCTTTGTGAATGGTCTTGTTCTCGAGATCTAAGTGAGCTATTCCTCTTGCGCTCTCGTCCTCAAGTGAGTCCGCCATTCTGCCAACTTTGTCGTATGCCTAGCCGCACTTGACGTTAAGGGTTCTGGTGTGCCTGCGGGGTGACGTGCTATGCCCGACGCCAATGCCCGTCCTGTGTTTTATGTGAATTGCCCCTGTGAGGTACTCGGTAAAAGTCTTGATAAGGTAGTTAAAGATTCACTTGAAGTGAATGATTCGTCTGATTCGCAGAAGGTGTTTTACTTGGAGCTCCAGATTTCGCGTGGACTCGCGCAGTCAGCCTCATTGGCTCCGCGTGAGTCAGCAGTTCCTGGCCGTTTCTATACCCTCCCGCAAGGCAGACACACAAAAACACTTAGCACTCTTGTCGCAAAAAGCGTCCTGAGGATTCTGACTCGAAACAGGCAATGGAACAAAGGATGCTTCCGTATCGTCATTTGCGTCATCAAATCACAACGCCCCCCCCGAACGGCCTTTCATCTCCTACAGCGCGAGACCCCACATAGAGATCAAGTTCATATTCAGAGACGCATCAACGCTTATATGTGGCAGCAATGTCCGCTCATTATCCAGACGGACAAAGACTACGCCTACTTCGACTAGTTCTGTTATACACGTACTGCCCGGCAACCCGCCGCATGTCTTGGTGCCTTTTCGCTACTCCTTGCGTTTCGACATCAATGAACCGAGCCAAGCATGTGCACAAGGGCCTTCTACCAACGCCTTGAGCTGGTGGATGTGCAGTCATTGAAGCAAAGAATCCAGCCCGTCGCGAGGGCACCAAAACCAGTCTGTCTCTCATGAATGGTCATGTCGCATGTGAGGGGCGCCGAGTCAGACTTCCCCCTGCTGCCCCGTCATCTTGAGAACGTACAGCAATAAAAACGCCCCGCCAAAGTGCTGAAAAATGATATGTTGCACAGTCATGAAGTCGTCGTCGTCGAGGCATCATCTGTAAGCACCGGTCGTCGCAGCAGACACCGTGCTGTCCCGGTTTTGCCTCCGCGCACTCAGGCTGTTGGCCCGAGCATGGGCTACACCCTGGCCCAGGGGTGGTGGTCTCAAGCCACATTCTTCAGCTGGTCTATTGGCTGTAGTGTCGCGGTCAGGCGTAGATCTTTCGAGGTATCGTCGTGGTGGTGCAGGGCTCGAGGATGACGGGGCGGCCAATCGAGACGTGTAAAGGCTCGTGGAAACCAGTCGCCGCCTCCCATCAGATGGGGATGATTGCGTTTCCTGGGCGTAGTCGCGACCCTGAGCTCGAGTCATATTAACGTCGGTGTTGGCTCGAGATGGGGCACGGAATCTTGACTCTTCGCCCTCCTCACCGACCGTACTCCTTCGGCTGCGAACCAGAAGAGAAGTTTTGCGCCCTTCATTGGGCTCCTCCGTTCCAGCACGACGAGTTCTTAAAAGGGACGAATTCCTGCCATCTTCTGGTTCCTCAATCCCGACACGCCGAGTTCGCGGGATCATTAGTGAAGACCTGCGGTTGATATTGGAGTCGCCAATCGCAGGCGTGGTCGAGCCGCTGGCCCGCGGAGTCGGCAAGGCCGTGCCATTGAGGAGATGATTCCTTCGCTCCTCGAGTTTGGATAGGGCTCTGGGACTGCTATTCGCCTTGGGAATGTATTGTTCCGTGGCGATGCTCGCCCGACGGGGTGCAGGCAGGCCGGTATGCGACTTAAATATTGTCGGCGTTGCTAGGCCGTCAAGCTGCGGAAATGGAGACTGTGTCGACTGCGCAGATCTGGGTTGTGCAACAGCATGCTCACCTAGCGCGACACACAGCTCTGTGAGACTGCGACAAACGCCATCAGCCTTTTTCCGTAGCTGGCGATCAGTGATGTTGTTTCCAGACCCAATCGTGCTAGCTCCGCTTGAGATGGGCCCAGGTTGGCCAGGCGTCCCCATCATTGCCGACAGACCAATGGCATCATTTGTCGCTGATTCCAAGGCTCGGTACACCTCCGGGCTCGTACACGATTTCAATTTGGCGAGGGCTGCGTGAAGGAGAGGATGCGCTTCTCCTCGAGAGTGTGTCGTAATCGCAATATCAGCTGGTGGGCCTGCCACTTGGCGCTTGGGAGACAGCGACATGGTCGTACCTGTCGTTGTCGCTGTCGCAGGTCTGTCATCTGGAGTCCTCGACACTGCAGCTCCAGACGTAGACGGCAACTTGCCGGTGAGCTCCAGGCGATGGATCCTTGATTTGATGTCATCCAACTCGTCCCAGACGGTAGACGGTGCCGTTGTGGATGTGGTTGACTCTGTTCCCTCAGCGCCTGGAGCCAGCTCAGAGGCAGGTCGGTTTTGAAGGTCGAATGATCGAACCAGTGGGGACGAGTTGTACGCCTTATGCTGGCCCGGCCCCAGGCCATGGGCCTTGTGAGTAGACAATCGAGCTGCCGACGTCGAGCTGCCATCCGTTATCGATGCACGCCTGCGCGCGTATATGGAGCTCTCGGGGCTGAGCTCTTGGTAAGCTTGGGAACGAGGGGCAAGCGGAGATGGACGCAAAGTGGCCCCGCCAGCCCTTGTCTGGGCTGCATCCTCGCCGGGATGAACTGATGGCGGCCTCTCTCTCACTAATGATCGGTAAGTAGTGGCACGCAAAATCTCGCTCGCTTGATCATCTTCGAGAAGTCTCTGCCTCGGCAAGTCTTGATGATCTGAAAGTCGGCGGCTCAAGCGAGGCGGAGAGGTGGGGTTATGTATGGCACCAGCCATTGAAAGTGGGCGTCGATGCGAAGAGCGATTCGCTCGCGACTGCTTACGACTTAGCAAATCTCCAACTTACAGCAGGGCCAAGCGTAAACATGAGAGCGGCAGGCCGCCCGAAGAGGTAATAATGACGAAGGAAAGATGGTGGACCGCCAAGTACGGTCCGAGGGCGGACGCCAAGTGCGTGGTGGAGTGATGGACCAAGGGATATTCTTGCGATCGCCCAGATGCCAGGCACGCCTTCACCACATGGCAACCCCCCCCCC
>JALHBY010000070.1:21961-88604 GCA_024340155.1 Tolypocladium pustulatum
GTTGCCTCCGATACGGCGCGTAGGCTCCTCTCGAGCAATTCGGAGGAAGACGTCTCCTGCGTCATCGGCGCCTGAGCCTCGTCGCCGAGCAGGGATAGAACCAGCCGTCTGCAGGATGTCATCGTCGTGGTTTCCCTCCAGGGCACGTAGCGTTGAGTCGTTGCTCGTGTCCGGGCGATCCCCGCTCAGGTCGCAGGGGTGAAGTTGGAAGCTCATGTCCAGTGTCAGACTCTTGCGAGAGCCAGACGATCGGAATCCTCGTATGGGCGGGACACGGACTGGCGTTGTGGCACCAATCAGCGCACTGCTACTTGTGGTGGGCGGCTTGTATGAGACGGGAGGGCGGCAAGATGACGAATAGCGGCTCTCATCTGAAGAACTCGACTGCGATAGGCGCTTCGGCAGAAGCAATTCGCGTCGGCTTTGGGGCTTCCACTCTGTCTTCGTCGTAGCACTTGGCAACTGCGCTTCGACGACGTGGCGACGCTGCGTGCTCAAGGATGGCGGAGGACCGGCCGTGGTCGAGACGCCGAGTGAGCTGCGGGACGCTGGCGCCCGACGAGCCTGGGATCTCGCCGCGTCGGTCCGAGACGGCGAAGATGACTGATGAAGGTCGGCGTCGGAGGCGTTCACCTCGGGACAGGACGATGAACTCTCTCCTCTATCAGAATTCCCTAGGTCGGTGGGCGATGTCGCGATGGTGGTGGATGTTGCTCGGGTGGTGGAGGCTCTCGAGCGCGGGCTGGGGCGCGGGGGACAATCGTTGGCGGCGATGGACAAATGATAGTGATGCGGCTGAGGCTTCTGTGTAGACGCTGCCTTGTTATCCTCCTCGTCCTCGCCGATAGCTCTGCTCGAAGTTGATGGCCCCTGCTCAGGCAGCGTATTTGGCGAGACAGGCGAGGAGGGGACTGCCGGCTGCGGGTGCGATGGGTGCGAGGTGAACAATGACGCTGCGGATCCGCCTGGGCGGTCGACGAGGCGGACGGCGGGCAGCTTAGACGGGTTGTGTTTCCGGCGATGTGAGTGCAGCTTCAGCGAGAGAGCGTCGTCGGCGTTATCTCCGCCAGCGTCATCTTCAGCGTCCAAGTCGTTGGGCGCGACGCTGACAGGTCGAGGTTGGAGGGCGTCGGTTTTAGCAGCAGCCAGCGACTTGGTGGCGGTGGTCAAGGACGTGGAAAGAGCGCTGATGGTGGTCCCGGCCGCAAGTGTGGGTAAGCCAAAGGGGCCCGCCGTAGTGAAACCAGCCGTCTCGGTCATGTTCAGGAACCTCCTTGCTGACCAGCATTTCACCAAGTCCATGCGCTGCGCGTCCCTATGCCCTGCATACCAGGATCAAGGTGCAGTGCAGAGCGCGCCTCCGGTCCAATCGACGTTGAGCCTCGCAGGGAGGATTATAAGACTTCGAAGAGCTTCGCGTCTCTCGGCCGGGGTGAAAGTTACGGCCAGGTCGTGACCAGCGCAGCAAAGTCTTGGACCACGAGGTATTTATAGCGCCTTGTTCAGTCGTTTGGAAATTGCGAGCTGTTCGGTGGTGGTTTTGAGACAGCGCCGGCGCCGCGGACGCAACAACTGGCGCGCCGGCGAGGTGCGCCCAAAAGAAAGACAAAGAATATCGATAGCAGCTAGTCCAGCGCGACGAATGGGCGCGGGCAACGAAGCCGGGCAAATGAGCGAACTATGGTACGAACACAGGCCGGCCAGCGTGGTGAGCTCAGGGGAAAGAAGGACAAGTTGGGACCGCGACGACTCAAGAGCACGAGGGAGGACAAGATTGGGGCGTGCAGACGACGACTCCGTACTCGTACGGACTGCACGTACGAGTAAACTCTCACTGAGCCGGGTGAGGGGCCCTAACCGGCAGAGACTCCTTCTCAGCAAAATACAGTACTGTAAACTACTCGCTGCTAATAGTTAGTCTACGGGGTCCATAGCTTGTTCCCAGCCATCGAGCAACCCGACAAAGCCCCTTGCAATCACGAGAAAGTCGGCACTCAGGAGGGTCTTGGAGAGGTCAACTGCCCCAGCGTGGTGGTGTCATCGCAGCCAAGCTGGGTATAGTCGCGCGCGGCAGAAGTCCGAAAAGCAACAACTCGACTGAGCTACTGCACAACCAGTGTCCAAAGGGTGGCCCGAACCCGCCCGGATGCAGTGAGCTCGAGGAGATCGCATGTTGTTCACAAACGCAGACACAGACCTCTGACGAGCTCCTGCAGGCGCCGCTGCAACGGGCAGGGCAGGGCAGATCAGGCTGCTTGCATTGCGTCCCATGTCGCCAGAGCTGCCGCATGGGCCTTTGACCATGGTACACACATGGCAGAGGGGCTGGCAGTGGGCACCCTGGCCTAGCCCTCATTGCGAGCTAGATGCGCAAGAGGGCGGATACCGTATGCATGCAGCACGACACTTGTGGAGCAGGGACTCGGCCCCCGTCCGTCATGGCGCTGCGTCTTAGTGGCTTGCTTTGGCTGCTTTTATTCCCCAGTGCAGTGCGGCTCACATTGGCTGGCTTTGCTTTTCCCCACGACTACTTTGTAGCTGTTTCAGGATTCGGCTTCCAACATCTTGTGGGCGCTGCCGTCGGGACGGCATGGGCAGCGCCGAAGTCTAGATGTCGGGCCAGCTTGGGCCGTGCGTGCCCTCTCAGTGGGTATCACGTCGACGATACCCATTTTGCGGCGTCCACGAGTACGGAGAGCACGGGAAACACTTGTTCAGTAACGAGCCCGCAGAAATGTCACAGTAATGAGTTGGTCGACTGCCGCGCAATGGGCCACTTCCCCGTTCCATCCGAGGCCGGGCCAGCCTCCAGGCATGATCCCATCCTGCGCCCGTTGCGGTGGGCCAACGGCTGGGTCCCACGGTTGATAGCCGTCTCTACGAGTACTCGTACGCCGTACCTCCGTACTCAGCTCTATTCTACAATACCACGCTGGTCCCGGCTCTTACGTCCACCCAGGGCCCAGATGGGTCCTAGGAGACCAGAGCCAAACAGGTATGAAATACGAAGCCAATTGCCGACAAGCCAACAGAAATGGCGCCGGATCACAAACCAGGCCTGGCACATGAAGACAAGGGACGCTGCGTGAAACATAACCTGGAGCCCTCGTCTGGGGCTGCGAATTCCGGTCCTCTCTCCAACAGGCAAGTCGCAGAACAGGGGTATAGCAGGGGTTCCATGCAACGCAAGGTCAACAAGTCCAAGTATCAGCGAAATGCGATGCTGGCCGGGTCTCGAATTTTGACTCCAGAGACGGCTCGAGTGTCTCAATATCCGTACGAGTTGTCAGGGTTCCGCCCTGTGAGTGGTAGGAAGGTGAGGCAATCCGACCTGTCACTTGATGGAAACTGCACAGAGGCCCCTCGAGACAGTTTCTGCATCAAGTCTACCCGAAGAAACCAAGGCCTGCAGATATCGATTGATCCCTCCGCCCATATTCTGCTTCGTCGTCGAGCCAGCTGTGGCAAAGGAAGGATTGAATTCGACTGCCAGCCTGGACAGTAAGATAACAACGCTACCGGCAATCGTCAGTTTCCGCGATTGCTGTGGAAGCTCTGTTACCCGACCCTGTTCCCTGTGCTCCCAACATAGTCTACGAATTTTGACTCTGCCATCTGCTCCAGGACCTCTCGCCTGGATCAAGGGCTGACGTTGCCACGACCCACCCGGCGAGGTCACAAATGAAGAGCAGCAGTTGCCCACAATTGGCTGCTGTAAATGTGGCAGCCCAGGACCGGGGAGCGAGGGCCATCCAACAAGTTCGAATGGTTTGCCTGATAAGCAGCAGGACCCTTGACACTCTTTGCATGTTTCTGGGTGTGCCTCATGGCACTGCTCGGCAGAGATCAGAATGGCACAGCGTACGGGCCTCGCTGGCCTGTGGTTAATGCCGGAGCTCCTGCACAGATCCTGCATGTAAACCGCTTCTTCTTGGGAAAGAATTCTCCCCAGTAAGCTGTCCTCGAAGCATAGCCAAAGCGAGCGGCGAGTAAACGACCCCGCCCATACTCTTCGCCCTGGACCTCCATAAGGACGAAGTACCTCAACATGGCCTGTTTTTCGAGGCCACAACCCGCTCATTGTCTGAGGCTATCTAGGAAGCACCGCAAGGAAAATTTAAAGGCTGCCTGCGGGTCAGCATCATTGATGGTATACCAATCAAGATTCACAAGCCATATTCCATTAGCGTAGTCTCGGGTCTTTATGTTGGTGCCACAAAGGGCATTGGTACTGCTCGCCAGCTATGTCACTTTCCATGAAATCAATAGCAAGGCCGTACTAAGTCTTTTTCACTTGGACGCCTAGTTGGCGCGTCTGTCGTATTGCTTCCCCTGGCAACTGTTGCTGTCATCCGGAAATGTGCGAATACAGAAGGGATAATCCCTGCCTTCCCACCTTGAAAGAGCCATATGCGTCCCATTTACGGATTGTTAGTGTTGTATTCAGCTGGGCCGGGTGTCTAATGCCAGTAGATTGACTTTAGCGGACCGACTTGAAAAGGAACTTCCCAAACTGTAAATCCAACAGTGCTCACCAGCACGAGCTCGGTGACAGGCAGGAGGAGACCCGGTTTCAAGCACGATGAGTAAATTATGTGAAGATAATGACGGGTTCGTTGGCGTTCACCGTGGAGTGCTTCGTACTCTGTCACGTTATGGAACCATGCAACGTACTTCTGCTTCCCATATGTATGTTGAGTCCACTTGTGTCAAATGGAGAGATAATTGAGCGGACGTCCATGTGAGATATCCTGGGATAGATCCACAACGAAGAGCAGTAGTAACTACCAACATGAATCGACCCTCCAGAGACGACGGTGACCAATCGATACTGCAAGGGAACTGAGCAAGCAAAGCCGGGCAGAGGAGGGCTATTTCTCAATTGCACGATGGCAGCTCGACATTCGACCCAGCCTCTAAGGTTATATATAGTATAGGGTAGGCTATGAACAAGCCGATACCGTAGCGTTGTTAGCAGCTGTGGCTCATAAGTTACGTGTACGAGAACCCGAGGCAACTAGCTCACGACGTGACCAGGGCATGCGACGCCGAGGACGGTCCAAGCTACTGCGACGACCCGGCGGTGAGAAGCTGTCTGTTTCAGATCTGAAGATGTCATCAGTTGTTTGAGCACTGATTGTCTCCAAGACAAAAAAGCTTGTCTTGAGGGGCGCAGAACAGAACCCCGGGTACAGTGCGAGCAAGGTACCTAACTGACAGCAGCCTGTGAATGATGATGATGCAGTTCAGAGTGTTGGGCACTATAGAGCCAGGTCCCTTGGCCTTTGGAGCCGCATACACCAATTCACTTGCATGGGTTGGCCAAGGTTGAAATTGCGATGTGCTCGCTGGTGCAGCGACTCCTTGTTGGTTGGCTCGGCGCGAGATAGAGGTACGCGCCGACGCGGACCCAAACGCATTGCGACGGCCGGAGAATCGTGTGCTTGAATTCTTAGCAGTGTGCGAACCGCTGCTCGCGTCGACGCAAACAGGTGACTTAATAAAATTGCTGTTGGAGCGTGATTGACGCCGCACCACTCGAGGGTGAGGTAGTAAAGACGCTGATACCTACTCCGTACTTGGCGGGCGGTGGCCGTGAAACAAGCAACACGACTTGGGGGGAGGAGGGCTCCTTCACCCTTGCCGTCAGGCTATCAAAATGTACGAGTACCCACCGCCGGCCAATTTTATGATGGGAATCTGACCTTGCGAGCACGGATCGGAGCTTTGGCCATATGACGGGCTTAGGTTATTTGCGGCGGCGTTTGGTACTTGTGGACGTCAGCGCCTCTTGCTGGCTTGTTAATCTCGCGTCAGCAATGCTGAAAATAGGATCAAGAGGATCGAAATGTGGGCAACAGTAGTCTCCGTTTCCGTTGCTGCCAGCACAGGATGCGAGGACACGCGAGCAGCAGGACGACGTGGACCCGTTTGCCCGCGTGTAGGCGAGGTTCGCCTCAGGTCGCTTTGCCAAGCATGCAGCGTCGTTGTCGATGTTTGGGGAAGGGTCAGACATCAAGTTAGTCGCGATGAAACTCGGGGCAGCGTTGCGAAATTAGGCAGCGGTATAGGGCCGAGTAGCGACGGCGGCGAGAGAGCAGGCGCTTGCGGTTCCCTACCTCTGCTTTCCTGCTTGCTTGCTGGCTGGCTGCCTGACGGTTGGGGTCGCGGAGGGCAAAATGCGAATGAATTTGCCACGGCAGCGTCTGGGTGCGACGCCTGTGACGCCGCGAAACGGCCCTGCAAAGGCCGCATTCGTTGGGGCGGCTGAAGCTGAGGGATCCCGAACCTGGCGATGTGCTATTCTCTGGCCTCGCAGCAGCGGTGCTTCCGCAGAGTCTGAGTTTGAGCTCAAAGCCTCTTCCCAGGGGCAAGTGTTCTTTACCGAAGCCTCTTCGAGTCGCTGGCCTATCATGATTCACGCATCGCGCAAGAGCAGCAGGCGACTTTAGCAACGCCCCTGATATGCTCATCCGGCCCAGCAGCGTGTCCCGCACCTACCTTATCTCTCATGTCTTCATCCAACACGACGGACGGCCGGCTCGACTCGCCTGCCATTCCGTCCACGATGCACCATGACTACAGTAGCAAGTGTTACTCGACGCCCCGCGACCCCTGCAAGAAAGGATCCAAATTTGGGCACGCAGCTCATGATTGGCCGAGCCTTGCCGCCAGGCCTGCTGCGGGAGACTATATTTAGCTCCGCCTCCTTGTTTCGCACGCCTTTTCTCCCCCCTCTCCACCCACCGAGCACCAACGAGCGGAGCCCCAGGCAAAAGCAGAGGTCAGAAGAATTGCAGCAGGGGTTCGTGTGGCTTGTGCCAGCAGCGTTGACTGGCCTTCGTCGCCGACCGTGAGTGGCCTCAACGGCGGTTCCATTTGCATCCTCGCGCCATCCTTCCTGGGCTTCTCGTCGCTTAGCGAACTCCTGGACATTACCGTCTCTCCAGAGGCCTCTGTGGCAAGTCGGGTGCGAACACGCGCCGTAAACATCACAGAGCAACTTGGCACACTCGTACAGCTGCCTGCGTTCTTCGGATCATCTGGCTGCGTCTGGTGAAGTGCGCCGGCGGCAGACAAACACTTCCCCCACCCCCTGTCGCGGTAGCGCATCATCGCATCGCATCGCTCGTCGTTCTGCGCCACTCCCCTCCAACCCGTCCCCTCAGCCGCCTGCGCTTCCCTGGCTGGATGCCCTGGGCCTGGCCAGTAGCCACTTCAGCGACACCCCCCCAGCGAGCCCCGGAGACCCCCCAGCGAGCCCCAGCCCGGTCCTGCTCGCCCAGCCGCTGCTGTCGACTCTTCCAGCTTCCATTCCCACTCTGATCACTCATCCTCCATCCATCCTTCTCCTGCAAACCCCAGCACCGCATCTGCAGCAGCAGCAGCCGTCTTGCTCGTCGACCTCTCGAGACGAAGGGACCGAACAGACAAGACAGCAGCAGGACTCGGCCATGTCTTGTTCGCTGCTGTAACAGACGGCGCCTCTTGTCTGTGAGCTGCTTCCTCCTGTGGCCTCGACCTTCTGGCCTCTCTCCCGCGCAGCCACCCGCTCGCACATGGCCCTCATCTAAGCGCCGATTTCTTGTCTCACCTCCGCCTCTGCGTCTCATTCCTTCTTCCCTTCTCTCCCTTCTCCGCCTGCCACACGCGAGGCTCGACCCGACGACGGCGAAGTGGACACGATTTGCCCTTTCCTTCATCCCTGACCATCTCCTCTTTGCAACAACCTTTGCGGTGCCTTCTGGCTCCTCTCGCTTCGCTTCGCTACTTTCCTTCGCACTGCCTGGCGAGGGGCCCGTCGAAGGCGCCACAGGCACCACGGCACTGTCTCTTGCCTGGTTGGCCTTGCGACTCTTAGTTGACCGGATTCAGCAGCGCTGTCCATCATTTCCGACCGACTGCGATCGATAGCACCATCGATCTCAAATCCGCTCCCTCGGGCCGTCCTTTTCCGTCTCTCCTTGAAGCGAAATCTATTGCAGTCTGTCAAACTCATTCCACCGCTTTTCGCGCGTCGTCTTGGAGCCGATACTACGGGGTCACCGACGAGGAGGGCCTCAATACGTTGTGAGGCCGAGAAGCATACCCGCGAAGACTCGAAGAGCCGTGCACGGAATCATGCCGTCCGCTGCGGCTAGACGCATGTACGAAGATCAAATACCGTCATTCATGTCGATATTTGATCTTGACGCTGAGACCATGGCGGATCGGGACACGGTTACCCTCGTTGACCCCAAGCTGGTCCATGTCGAACCCAAAGTGCCTGATCTCGTCAATGCGTCACAACAGCCGGAGCTGGGTCCTGGGACCATGCCGCCTGATACAGCTCACAAGCACCATGATAGTACCTCGACGCAAATGTCTGAATCGACCGACTCTTCTCCGACCACCACGTTATCGACCACGGATTCGTCGCCGCTGTCAGATCCGTCCCCATCATCATCACCCGATTCGCCAGTCAACTTGATACCATTAAATAACTATGCATCCGCGTCATTTGGATGTCCAATCAGCAATGGCACTATGCTCAGCACCCCCGAAGCAGGGGCATTGGCGCGTCCAATGACATCTCCCGGCCCTCGTCGTCGCAACATGAAAGGCCTGTCCATTCAACCCCCAGCTGCCGTATCTACCACGTTGGAGACCCTTATCGCGGAGCCTGCTTCCCCTTCATTCATCAAGCCCAAGATGCCTGCCATGAGGCGAAAGCCGAGTCAACTGAGCCTAAAGACGAGCACCTCGGATCTGATTGCCAAGACGTCGCTGGAGATGCCGGCATCTCCAGCCATGCCGCCAATCCTACAACGTCGAGCGCTGAAGCATTCGACATCGTCGCCTCACATGCTCGCGGGTCTCAAATCTTCAACCTTTGGACCACCTGGCGGAATGATGTTTCCGAAAGTGTTGGAGCGCAACGAGTCAGGCTTGTCCGAAGTATTGCGCCCCATGAAGTCAAGCACGAACATGGAGGTGACTACGACCATTACCGAGGAGGAGTCACCCATCAAGACGCAGCTCGCAAATCGAGCCGACAACGAGCCGTATCACGAAAGTGTAAATAATGAGGACCAAAAGTCCCCGGGCTATCCAGATGGTCCGGTTGCCATTTACGGCGATAATGTCTATTTATACCTGGAACCAACCGCCGAGGAGGCATCTCGTTTTGATGTGGTCATCAATGTGGCGCACGAGGTTAAGAATCCTTTTGATGCGCTGCAACATACTCAGCCGAATCCCATGATGGCTGGTCGTCCATCGCAGCCAACGCCATCAGAGGGAAGCGCCGTTCCTGATCCTGCTGTGACAGCGGCCACCTTTACTACAGCCTTCGAGTTCCCGCCTCTTCAGCTGTCGGATGACAAGTCAACAGAAACACCAACTACGCCAAAGGCCAACCCCTTCAAGGGCCCAGAATACATTCATATCCCCTGGGATCACAATACAGATATCGCACCAGATCTGATGCGCCTCTGCGAAACAATCGACAGTAGGACAAGAGAGGGCAAGAAGGTACTCGTCCACTGTCAGCAAGGAGCCAGCCGCTCAGCCAGTCTCATTATTGCCTATGGCTTGTATCAGAGGCCGGAGCTGAGCGTGAACGACGCGTACTATGCAGCCCAGGCCAAAAGCCGTTGGATCAGCCCAAATATGAAGCTCATGTATTCTTTGCAAGACTTCCAAAAGGAACTATCCAAGAAACGCTTGTCGCCAAATTCTGCGTACCGCCCTAGGACAGGCCGAAGCCCCACTAAGCACAGGCTGACACTCTCGGCTGACGCTGCTGATATCCCATCAAAGGAGCCTCGTACTGCACCACTACCCCGCGAAGCCCGCGGGGCACGTGAGGGCGAAACAAACTTGAGCTCGACACGTCCCAGAGGCAGTTCGACGCCTCGAACTCAGGACGCCTCTCCAGGTCCTGCTTCGGCGCCACTGTCCTACTCATGGAGGGAGCAAAAGGGGGAGAAGCCGCTTCCGTCGATGTCCCATGTGAGAATTGATGAGCTGCCTCAGCGGCCGAAGTCTGGCATGGGGAGGGCCGAGCCAAGTTCTGTCCTCTCCGAGCCTGCTGAACCTTCTGCGCCTATGCCGAGTTCTTGCCTTCATGGCCAACACCAAGCCGACCTGCAGATGGACGGAATGGAAGGGCTTGGGCTCGTTGAGCAGACAGTGACTGTTGCGCCGGCATATCCCGGCGACGAGGCTCTCATGTCCCCCCGGGCCGAAGCCATGACCAACAATCCCCTCCATGGCTTTTCTGCAGCCGCTGGGTTGCGGTTCGCTGAGGCGCCCCCGACACCAACCGGAGGCTTGTTCTCGCCGAGGGAGTTCAAGTTCCCGAGAGATCCTTTCTCATTCTTTGGGCGCATCGCGGCTTCGGCACGACCACCGCAGGTGGCGGACCCTCGGAGCCCACCGACCAAGGGGGAGGCACCGATCATTCGATCCATTGACGAAATCTTATGAGGTCTAACGATGCGTTATGACATGTATTCGGTACTTTACGACACAACTGAGTAACCAGTTTCAACGGCCCCCTTGATGTACTTGGACCATGGACCATCACTTCGTGCTCGGAGACTCGCGTTTGACGCCCTTCTCTTGCATAGCATTTGCAGGCGTTTCCTTGTGTATAACAAGGGCATTCATGCCCCGTGCGCACCAGTGGCGTCGTGCACGCATGAACAGATTTGCATTGGGAAAACGAAAAACAAGCCTCGGGCTTCTAGCGGACTAATTACTTCGGTCACCGAAAGCACGCGTCTGAACCATAACTCTTGCTTCCAGAAAAGCACAGCGGGCGACATCGAGCAAAGAAGACACGACGATACCTTACCTCTTCACATCGCAATCTTGCTTTTTCGTCTATGCTATTCCAGATCGCAAACATATATGCGTAATATTGGATAACACTCGTTCCGAACCGACCTGGTCACCATCAAGCATGCATATTTCTTGTTTCCTCCGTCTGGGGTTTCTAGGCATCCCTGTGGCTTCGGCTACAGGCTTTGCCGCGTCGAGTTTTGGGAACAAGGGGAACAGGGTGCGGAGTATATGGCACTTCCTCTCCTCTCTCGACAAAGAGGGCTATATATCCAGCATACGGGTACAGTAGCTGGCTGGCTTTGGATCGCTACACGAGGAAATTGGTTGGCAGTGGCCGCGTGCCGTGCCTTGCCTTCGGCAAAGTTGGCAGGCCTTATGCCCAGAAATTGAAGTAGGCCAAGAAGTATTGAGAAATAAAACTAAATACTACAGTACAATGTAGGTGTCAATTCTGTGCCCATGTGATTCTGCTTCCTCTGCCCGTATTATGTTCAATGTGCTCTATGAACAACTTGAAATTTGGAGCAATACTAGTGTGTAAGCGTCAGTACGCCGAGCGCCGGCACCTGAGATGAAATCCAACTCTATGTGTATGGGTTGCTGTGCATTGGTTCCATATGCAGCTCCTTCTCCCACCTCCACCGTCAACAGTGCCATCAACCCGTGCTCATAAACAATGCGCTTGTGCTGCCTCACAAATCCTTCTTGGACGCAGCGCTCTTCTTGGCCGCCTCCTTGGCCATCTTCTCCTGCCTGGCAATTGCGGCTTCGACGCCAATGCCGCCGAAGACGAGCCCGACGCCGAGCCACTGCATCTGCGTAAGGCGGTGGCCGAAGGCGACGACGGACAGTATCATGGTGAACATCTTGCGGGTGACGGTGACGGTGACGAGGAGGACCGAAGAGAAGGTGGATAGCGTGTAGACTATTAGAAAGGGGTTGTTAGCAGGAGTACGACATGAAACAGAGGACCTGGCCGTTAGAGCTCACAAATGAAGACTTGGCCAACGGCGCCACAAGCTGCGAAGCCGAGGACGTCCTTCCCAACGGAAGGGTGCCGGGCCATGAAGCGAAGCGCTTCGCCCAACTCGCCCGCACTGCCAGCGACGTCCATGCCGAGCCAGTCACCGGCGCCAGTCGCGACGAGATAAGGGCTGGTGAGCAGATATAAGCCCGTGACGAGGGTGCTCATCATGTTGTTGGCGCACATCATCTGCGGTCCGCTATACGGGCGAAACGTCTGGAAGATGTAGTCCTGGGTGCTGTTTGTCAGCCCGTCAAAGAGCAGGTTGATGCCTAGTAGTAGCAGCCCCCAGGCAACGGTGGAATCCTCCGCCCTGGTCGACACCTTGTGCTTGCGGCCCGAGTGCAGCGTGAAGACTGCCACCCCGGCCGTCACGGCGGCGACGACGAGGTACTTGTAAAGCGGGTAGCGCTTGCGGAAGATAGTAATGTGGAGGAACATGACCGGCAGCAACTTGCAGCTCTTGGCGAGAAGAAAGGTGATGTAGTCGAGGTGCGCGAGGCTGGCGTAGCCAAACGGGCTGGCCAGGCTCGACGTCACAGCGACGAGGGCGAGGGGCCCAAGAATGCGGCGCGAGGGGATGATGGGCGCAACGGGAGCACTACGCGGCGTCGAGAGGAAGAGATAAACCGAGCCAACGGTGGCGGCGAAGATGGACTGGATGGTGTTGAGGAAGACGGGGAAGTGCCAGCGCTCGGGGGTGTCGTCGGGGCCGTACGGCGTCGTCGTCAACTTTTCCTGGAGGTACGCCCACGTCAGGCTGAGGCGGAGACGTCAGCAGTCCATTACACTCGCATACATAAATCGACAGACCCCTTTAGACACGACTCACAAGGAAGCGTAGATGCCCGCGACCGATATGACGAGCTGCACCAACCCCGCCTCGCTGCTTGCGACGTCGACAACCGCGCGCCGAGGCTCAACAACGACCGTCTGTTGTCCATTTGCGCGCTTCTCGTCCTTGCCATTAGCGTCCTCCCACGTCGCGGTCCGCCTGTTGAAGTACTCCGATGACGACTCGCGCTTCACGGCGGGCTGCTTCGTGCGAGCCATCGGTGATGCAGCACTCGCGCACGACGCGCTCGCAAGAGATCAAAGCTGACGATGCCAAGGACGAAAAGGAACGAGCGAAATTCCACAAAGAACGGTCGCGAGGAGAAAATGTCCTCACAGGGGAGAGAAATTACAGCCGAGTTGGGCGGCCGGTAGGAAGGAGGTGGAGGATCCAAGTTCACGAATCGCGAAACTGGACAGCTTGGCTTTTAAGAGGTGACGTGACGTCTAGCGAGAACTAGTTAGGAAGGACCCTGCACCGTTCGAGGCGGCTCCTACGCGGGGCCAACCGATCGCTTGCAGCCACATTGGGATTAGCGCTGCATGGTTCGCAGCGGGACGGTGCCTGAATCTGGATCACCACTTTAAGTTATAACGTATCCTACGACCTCCTCCGGACTGGCTAGTACATCTCAGCTCCCCTACGAAGGCACTGTTCACGTAAATTATTCATCTCTTTGCGTACGGAATGGCTAGATACACTCCTTTCTGGGTGTCCCAAGCCCCCAAAGATCCGCAATGTCATCAATCATGCCGTGGGGTATAGCCAGACTCCAAGTCGCCAATCAGCGAATTCCGGGGTCGAGACAATGAGCAGTGAAGAGGTTAGGAGGAACCGAGACCGCAGATGTATATAGTCCACCATTAAGATAGCATACTCCGTCCATCTGTCTCACCCTAACAGGAGATATTCGAGGCGTTTGAGAGTATTTGGGGTTTTTGTGATCAAGTCGAAGCGAGGCGTCAGGGTGCAAGAAGTGAGTAGAGACTGAGTGTAGCAGGTGTGGTCGGGCAAGAATCCGCGACGGGGCGTCCACCAAAGCCGGAGCTTCCCCGTGCAAATGCAAGCTCCGTCCGCCGTGGTGTCAGGGATTGTGCGCGCCAGCCGGAAAACAGGGCTCGGCGTCGCGTTGTGTTGTGCAGGGCCGTGTGACCACAGTTCCATTATGAGAATAACAAGGGGCGTTTGACTTGGAAGCGGTGACGCGCAAAGAAACGCGGTACAATATGAAGGAGCCGTAGAGCGCAGGTTGGTCGCATCCTGCGGCTCTCCCAAGGATTGGCATCAGTCGGTAGGGAAAACTTGCTCTTATCGTGATAGCAAGATCGTAAGAATGGTTACCTTCCGCAGACAGCGGCGGCCTTTGAAGAAACGGATAAAAGGACAGCGAAGAAAAAAAGGGGTCGAAAGGAAAATAAGGCAACTGAGTCGATACTTCTCGTGGTCCGTTGCAACCACCATGTTGTCCAGTCCTTGATCCTGCGGGGAAGTAGGAGCCTTGCGGCAAGTCAGATCTGGTTATGTCTCGGTCAAGAGCCTGCCAAATCCGATACAAAACACCTCATTCACATAGTGGTACGGAAGCAAAAAGCAACTCTCGGTGAGCGCACAACCACGCCTGGCCAAATTACTCTTGGTCCTGGATCTGGCTGCGGCGCATCTTCTCGGCTTCTAGGTTCTCATACAAGAGGAACAGCGCCGATTCGTTGGCCTTGGCCGTGCCCATGATGGTGAACATGCGCTCGCCCGTCTCGTCATGGGGAGCCTGTAGGGGCACCAAGTTAGCACTCTAGGATAGTCGGCTCCTGTCCACAACAACTTACCTTGGCGATCGAGATGCGCGCACCAGAGGTCTTGCGAATTTCGCTTATCTTGCTACCAGCACGGCCGATGATGCAGCCAACCATGTCTGCCGGAATGCTAATATTCTGCGTCTGAATCTCCTCGCCGTTCTCGTCGTGCGTGGGAGGGCCTCGCGAGGCTGCGTCGGAATCAGACCGGCGGTTGAATGGCCGCACACCGCCGTTGCTGAAGTCGGCTCCATTGCCGGTTCTCGTAACACGGGGGCTGCCGTACTCGCCCCTGTTGGAGCTGTACCCGGCACTGCCGCTAGCAGCGGCTCCACTAGCCCCAGGCTGGGTGCGTACAACTGGGTTGTAGAGAACCGTACCGGTGCCGCGTTGCCAGTCGTCAACCAGGCATTTGCAAATCTCCCAGACAGCGCGCTGGATGCCTTCTGGGGTACCTTGCACTTCGACAATTCGTTCAGTAGACTGCGGCAGCATTTCCTTCTGCGCCACCATGCGGACTCCAGATACGTCTTGGATATGCTTGATCTTAAGGCCCTGTCTGCCGATAATGGTGCCCATCTGGTTGTGGGAGATGAGGAGCTTGATGGCTGCAATGTCATGTCAGCGACAACTTGAGGTAGGTGGGATAATAAACGGGGGAGACGCACGGTGGGTGCCGTTGCTCTGCACGATTCCTCCCATGCCCATGGCGGGTGCACCCTCAAGCAGAGCGCGGGCCACGATGGCGTAAGCCCTGGAGATGGCATCGCATTCGCCGGTGATGGTGAGGACGCGGTCGTGAACGCCCTGGACGACCTTGCTGACGCCAGCCTTGACACCGGTTTCATCTCGGAGGTCAGCGACGTTCTTGCCACCTTTTCCAATGATGACGCCAGCCTCCTTGGAGGACACGATGGCTCGGAGAGTGAGCTGCGCCTGGGCGTATTCCTCATCCGTCTTAGGGGCAGGTTCGCCATCAGGGCCAAGTCGCTCTTCCATCTTCAGCTGGTCCATGGAATCGACAATATCGTTGCCATTGGCCGACAGGAGTTCCTGAGGAGACGACATGTTTGCTGCGAGGTCGGGAAGCGACGACGGGGGTGTAGGTGTCGAGGGTGGTGAGGTCTGACGTAGGCGTGGGATGCGAAACGGAACGAGAGCTCAGTAACCTTTGGAGGCAACGAAAGGCGAGCTGGCGAGAATTAGCCACATAATTCCAGAACGCAGGAGCGTGGGAAGCTGAGGCGGAAGTCACGGCGGTCGCGAAACGGTCATGGCACGTGGGCATGTCGCAAGTGCTGTCGAGGCTTTCATGCCTTCGACAGAAGCGGCAGCGGCACTCAAGCCGGGACGGACAAGCGAGAAGTCATCGGGGGGCCACTAACCTGGTTTGTTTCGGATTGGAGAGCGGCGTGATGGTTCGGCGATGAGGGAGAGGGACCTCTGGGAAGCAGGCGTCCAAGTTGGCGATGTACCGTGCTTTTTTTCCTGCCTGGATTGACGGCTTGACGATAGCGGGGTCGAGGTGCAGGGCTGCGAGACTGGCGCTAGAGGGGGGCAAAGGGGACGAGGCTGCGGAAGAGTCGGCGGCGAGAGGCGAGGCGAGGCGGGGGGATGAGGTTGAGGATGAGGAAGAGGAGAAGAAGCGGACGGGGCGGCGGAGATGGATGGTGAGAGGTGAGGGAGAGGTCTGGCTTGGAGGGAGGTCGAGACGAGCAGAGAAGGACGGGGCGGAGGTGGAGGTGAAGGAGGAAAAAGCACTGCGGCGCGGTGGCGCCAGGCCAGAGCCCATCAAATGACTTCCATCCATTTGCCTGCGCTCTCAGGTTGGACCCTGCCTGCCTGCCTGCCCTGGCCTGCCTGCGGGCTCCCCGCTGTTAGCACAGCACCCACCTCTGGCACCACCTCCACCACCTCCACCACCTCCACCACCTCCACCACCTCCACCACCTCCACCACCTCCACCACATCTTGGCCTGCGCAGCCCTTGCAGTCACAGTTCGCCTCTGGACGCTGCGCTGCCTACAACCCATACCTTCCTTACCTTCCATTACCTCGACCGTACTTACTGTGCTCCGTACGTACGGGCATACACGTACGGAATACCCTACCGGCACAAGAAAGCAGGTAAGACTCGGTGCCTCCAATGCGCGCTAAGCCGCTGGCAGCATCCCCTCCTGCCAGCGGATACACTTACCGCGTACTGTACGTCGCCGACTGCGCCGCCCGTGGGCCTGCTCCCAAGCTTCGGACTTCTCCTCCGTAAAGTAGGGTGGCCAAAGTCGCTTTATTATCTGCATGTCTACCGCCAGGGAAACCCGGCGTGCCTGGCTCGGACGCAGCTGCATGTCCTTCTGCTCGCGTACCCTGCACTCCAACCGTCTAACGTCTCCCCCAAACGCGGTGGGCGCGCGGCCCCACAGCAACCTCACCCCGAATGGCTGCATGCCGGTGGGGGCTGGGAGTACGAATGAAGCACAGTCTTGAGCTTGTTGACGGCAGCATCAATCTCGACGACCGCAGCTTCTGCATCGAGCATTCGACATGTAAGTTCAGGTATCGACGTACTGTGGAAGTAACTCGGCGCCGACGACCTGTTGAGGGAGGGGCAGGCTAAGGTATCTCTCATCATACAGCTCGACTTCAACTCCGTCTAGCGGCCCGAGGCAGCTGCTGCTAACATGCCAATAAGCTCGGTCGCGATCTGGTGCCCAGGTGACTCGTGTTTCTGCCCTTAGCTTAATGGCAATTCTACCCTGGCTGGCTTGGCTGTGTGGCGGTTGAAGTAAGTGGCATGGCAATGCAGCTGTCAGATTCCTTGAATAGCGTGATTTGGTGTGAACTCTTTGTGCCTTCAGTTTGCTACGCCTTGGTCTGTCACTAGGTATTGCATGGCCCCGCTACGCCGTGAAACCGATATCAGCAGACGGTTCTTGCGGCCTGGTCATTGCTCCCTCAGTCAAAGGCAACTTCCAGCAACGTATCATGAGTTCCCGCCGCGGCAACTCCAAAGATCCGCGTCCATCTGATATAGCAGTCTGCGGGAGACGCCCCGTCGGGCTCAGCGTCAGTCTGCAAGAGACAGATTACTGACATGACTTGTCTGTTCTGATATTGGCACCATAACGCCAACCGCTAGCATATGCAGCTCTTGTTTGCCAATTGTGTTACACTTCGGCTCCGTCAGGTTTCTGCACATCGCATCATCTTTGCCGTAGCCGCTGCTCGTGCTCAACCCAGAAGTTCCTGCACGCTCTGTGACCCCAATGTTCCACCCACCACTCCCCGAAGCTGTCCTCGACGTCATAGTCTACCTTTGTCACTCTTTCGTTCCTCTTCAGGCCACATATGATGCACGGCTTGGGCGCCGTCGGGACCAGCTTGGCCGTTTGAACTTGCATGCTCTCGCTCAACTCGGGGACCTTTAGGTTACCCTTACCGTTTGAATTTGCGGTAGCGACAGCCGAACGCAGCCGGCCAACCTGCTCTCGCCAAGCGGCTGCCACGTCGGCGGCCTCGCGGTCCTCCCGGGCAGATTGCGTCTTGTCTACCCCAGCGAGCTTCATGCCCTTGCTGCCTGCCACCGATATCGACATACTCTTGGCGAGTATCTTGTCCCGGTGCCACCTGTGCTTGCGGCCGGCAATGACCCTCGCCGCTGTCGTTCCCAGCAGAATGTATCCTTGCAGAAACTGAACGGTCTTTGGATCAGAGAGAATCTGTTGTTTTGTGGAGGCATTTTGCCCCGTAACGGATTTGAACAGTGAATTTCCGGAACCAAAAAGTTCCGGAAATACAGAGAGGATGACTGAAGGCGGAGGGACGTTCGTGGGAGGAGGATCATTGTCCGTCGTCTGTACCGTTGAGGGCTGACTGCCGTCTGCTGCGTCCCAATCCCAGCTATCGGGCTGTTCCTTATTGACGACGGGTACCTTGGTGCTGGTTTGAGCCGAGGGAGCATCATCCCATGCTGCCCAGTCGTCCTCATCCCCAACCTTTGGCGCTCCTGGCTGATTTGAATTTGAGGGCCATGCGGTAACAGGTGAATCGACTTGCCCCGTTCGACAGGAGCTAGAGTCTGCTGGCATTGTGACCGACAGATCTGGAAACGGATTCCGGTCCTGGAAGGCTGTTGATTTCGATGCTGGGGTGCGAGTTGAAGACGATGCCGGGAAAGACAATGCGCCCGATATTTTGGCCGGAGGCTGCCGCTCGACCTTGTCTTGTAAAGGTGGTAGAGGGGTATCATCGAGGCCGAGAAGATCCAGCCCTTGGGGGGCACTGGCTGTCGAAATTGGAGATGGCTTGGGCCGCGATGCGGGCTGAGCAACGTCTTCAAAGTCGCCAAACTCATCGCCATCGTCGTCGTCATCTCCTTCACCTTGAAGCTCGAAATCGTCGGCATCAAAAAGCACATTTGGATCACTCGGAGCTGCCTGTGTCTGGGGCCTCGGCTTCGGCTTTATCTGGGTTTGGGGCCACGATGGTCTAGTATTTGACAGGGCTGGTCGCCCAACATCGACCAGGTTATTGGTCATGAGGTCGATTGTTGGAACACGGATAACTCTCTGAACAGGTCGCGGTTCATGGCCTTTGGAAGCAAGTGGCTGAGGCATATTCCTCGTTGGAGGTACTTCCGACTCTGCTACCTCAAAGTCTCCCCAGCCGTCTTCATCGTCTGGTGCGGCTTGTTGGGGGACTTGGGGTGGCGGAGCCGGATGGGTCAGGGAAGTCCAGGTCTGAGGAGGGACAGACGGCCATTGATGGGTTGCATGATGAATGGGCGCTGAGATGTTGCTGCTCTGGCCAAAGCCAGCCGTGTCCTGACTCCAGCCATGAGTCTCATGAGACTGAGGCCGGCGGGAGTGTGCGTCTTGAGGGGGCTGCCGCGCGGCGGGCGGGGTTTGTGAAGGATTGTTGAACTCGGCAAACAAGTCAGCCGACATCTTTTTGCTGGGTGTATTTCATGCTCCTTAAACAGTGGGGTGGAGGTGTCGTGTGAGGCCTATCGAGATGCGCAAATAAGTTGATGTGTGCAGCTGGTGAGGTTGACGGAACACGTCTTGGTGCTGAGCACGAACGCTAGAGCCGCTGCGTGCGCCGTGAGAGCGCCGCCGTGGTGATTCCGACTGTGGAGCCGCTGCCGCTGTCGCTCACCTCAACCTCCCATGCCCCATATTTCATTCCCATGACGTCTGGCGCCCGGCTTCCCTCTCTACCTTCCCACCTCGAACCGCCTGCCTGTATGCAACGCACTGCGCGCAACTTGCACAGGAGCCCGCTGTTTGGCCAAGGGCAATTGGGCCGTGGCAATTAGGCCGAGCCCAAGCAAACGCATTCAAGGCCGCACAGCATGAGGTCCCTCGCAGAGACGCAGTAGGTGACTCTTGCGGACTACATCTCCATCACTTCGCCGTGGGGCTGACGCGACTCACTCACCCAAAGGGCACGATGGCAAGCCACCAAGAGCCACTGCAGCAGCGTCGCCGACCTGCAGCGTGCTGTTAAGGGCAATGGACCCTCGAGTCCCTGCTTGTCCGGCTGCCGCTCCGTCTGCTGGAAGGTTGGTGAATCCCGAGAGCCAGATGCTCAGATCCCTTGCCGCTGACTGCGTGCGCTATCTAGACATTCCTCTTGTCCGAGGAGGGGTCCGAACTCAGCTGGATGCAAGCCGTTTCTGACGGCAGGGTGGACTACAGTACCCGCAGGCAGCACTTCCTCAGGTTCATTGAGCACCCTGAAGCCTTGGCCGAACTGGCCGTAGACCCCTTGGCAGACGACCCGGAGGTGAGCCGGCAAAGCTCTAACAGGTTGTGAGCAGTGCAATTGACTAGACATGGTAGTCTCCCTGGAACACGCTGCGCCAGGACGAGGTCATTCGGGCAGAGATTCAGCAGGATGTGCAGCGACTCCCTGACGAGGTCAATTATCATGAAGATCGGATGCAGAGTATGATTCTCAACATTCTCTTCGTCTATTGCAAGGTCAACCCGAACCGAGGCGGTTATCGCCAGGGCATGCACGAGCTACTTGCGCCTATTGTGCATGTCATTGACTCCGATGCCGTTGACTGGGTCGCGGTTGACGATGTTTCATCCTTCGACAAATCGATGCTTGACATTCTTGACTCGTCATTCATTGAGCACGACGCCTACGTCTTGTTTTCCCGGCTCATGGAGCGTGCACAGGTGTTTTACGAGGTCAAGGACGCAAGCGAGCCATCGACAACCTTGCAGTCGAGCTCTGGGTATCAAGCACAGCGGTCCGCCATCGTCGAACGGAGCAAGTTTATTCACGACATCTGCTTGAGAAAGATCGACGAGGAACTAGCTTCTCATCTCACAAGCATCGAGATTTTGCCTCAAATCTTCCTCATGCAAGTTCTATTTCAGCCATACTCTCTGTGAGCACATTGCTAATCTACAAGATAGCCGATGGATACGACTTCTTTTTAGCCGCGAGTTTCCCTTTGACCAGTTTCTTGTCCTGTGGGACACCATCTTCGCCGTTGATGCCGCTCTCGACCTGATAGATTTGATCTGCTGTGCCATGCTAATTCGCATCCGCTGGCAATGTAAGTATTCCTTCACGCCACCCCTCACATCCTCATCGGCTGAACCTTTGCTGCAGTACTAGAAGCGGACTATTCCGTTTGTTTGCAGCTGCTGCTCAAGTACCCTCCACCAGGACCACCACACGGGCCACACACCTTTGTAGACGACGCTGTCTATCTCAGAGAGCATATGAATACGTCTGGTGGAGCAACACTGATCATGAAATATACGGGAAAGATGCCTGAGGCCCCCAGGTCCCCAAAACGATCGCAGTCGAGCAGTACAGACTCTCCGAGGCTTGATTCTCTTCGCCAGAGAGGTATTGGCAGGCGGTCGCCGTTGCCATCACCGTCTAGATTTATTCAGCAGCAAGGCGGTGTGGAGTCCCTTTTCCAAGGCGCAGCCAAGAGTGCTAAAGGTGTCTTGGAGCGAGGCGAGAAGCTGGGAATTAATCAGGCAGTTCGAGAAGCCGTGACAGAGATTCGTCGAAACATGCAAAGTTTCAACGGATCACGACCATCACCGGGGACGACAAGAAACGTTCTTAGCAAGGAGAATGCTGCCACGGCGCTTGTAGCCATGGAAAGACGCAACAAACAGCTGGCGAGCCTCCTGGATGAGACGGTTGCGAGCCTCAAAATGGTCTGCGTGGGAAACTTGGACGACAGGGCTAAGAGCCTCGAGCTTATCGAGATTGCGGCAGCTAAGATCCAGTTCGTGCAGGTGTACTTGGGAGACTCGTCCATGGAAGTGCCCAGCTTCAATGCCCCAGCAGCAACGGATGCTGCTGATGAGGAAGCAAAGGAGGAGGATGACCTCGAGGTCGAAATCGACCCCCCAGCAATCAAGCCTACACCAGGAAAGGTGGCCGACGCGGATGTGTCCACGTCAAGCATAGTGGATGGCAAGCCTTCCTTACCAACGGAGGAGGATACGCTTTCTTCACCAAAGAAGGATGAAGCAGCCGCACCTCCAAATGCGGCACAGAAAGCCACGGAGCAAAACGACACCAAAGGGAAAGCTCTTAGCAAGCCATCCCTCATTTTGCGACCTGCAGCACCCATTCCTACACGCTCGACACTTGCGCAGTCTTCCTTCTCGTGGATGCTAGAGCCTGATACGTCGGCGGCACCTCGAACTCAGGGATCGGCCGGCAGATCCCCGCCGGCGCAGCAGAGGAAGCGATTCTCGAACAACGCCAGCCGCGAGCGGAATGCTTTCTTGTTTGGAGAAGGCATGGCGGAGGCGCCTCGGAAGGCTGATGAAATTTTTGGCTTGGAGCCGATGCCAAAGTCGGAGAAGCAGTCGTAGAACCTTGCTGTCCGGACACTGAGCCGCGACTTGTGGCAAAGAGTGGGTGGACTATCATATGCGATGACCTTGTGCTCTTATGCATTCGTCTCTCGGCGAGATACGGCATGGTGGAGTTTGTGCAGCATCATCTGCAACCCTCTATGGCAAGTAGCCAACACTGACAAAGTTTCCTTGCTTCGGGTCTCGCAAATTGCACTCTGGCTCTCATCAATGTGTGTCATCAGTTGGCGACGCGAACGCAGTTGCCTTGACGGCCTGCTATTGTGCAAACGTAAGCACGCCACGTGTAGGATGAAGCGCCAGCAACGCTGCGAATTAAGAATACGAGAGATGTCTCCAACTCTTGGCCCGTGCTTTGGTTGTACGGCTCGAATTGGGGTTGCGGCGCCGGAGCCGTGACCCGCATGCAGCCCGCAGCAGTCGCCCACGTGTACTCGTAGGAACTCCGTACGAGCACTCCGTAGGACAGAAGGCCAGACATCACAGCGGCGGCTTCTTCCACCGAGCCATGGTCATACCACAGGCGAAAGCAAGCGCAGAACCATGGCTTCGAAGAGACTCCTGCATGTGAGGGGCCGCGACGTTCCCTTGAGCGACCAGTCGACGCGAACCACGGCGCACACAGAACAGACTCGACGCGCCTCGGCAGCCATGATATGTCCGCTGTCGCTCCTCTGAACGTGCCGCCACCTCGGCCGCGCCCATCTGCCCATTTACTGTCAACGCGAAACAATGCACGGGGCACTGGGCATTGGAATTCAGCCGCCGGCGAGCGAGCGCCGCGTGATACAGGGGCGGCGTAGGGGACGGACGGTTGCGGCCCCTGGGAAGGACCTGAGACAAGCCAGCCTCCGTGGGCTGTTCGTCAGATGCCTCGAGCCTCGCAATTGGGATGACCAACGGCCGTGCCAGGCCAGGGCTACCGGACCCGCGCTGGCATCTGACAGCTGCTTGTCCGGGGGTATTACGAATGACGTCCACCCTGGCCAGCAGCAGCAGGCAGCCCCTGCCGAGCTGTAACACCCAGTATGGACGGATAAATTAAATGCAGCAGCATTGTGTTGCAGGGGCGACAGTGGAGCTGGCTGTGGCTGTACCTTGTTCGGAGTTCGTCGAGAGGCAGCCCGGCAGAGTCGTGGACGGCATCATGGATGCGACTCCGAACCCGTAAAGGCGCTCGCGCCACCCGTGTCCGCGTACATACGACTACGGACAATCAATCCCGGCCAACAATGCCCATCCGGCACCACCAGCATTCGTTGCTCTGCAGGTTTTGCGCACCTCGGCACATCGTCCTATTGATTTGGGGCCCCATCGTGTCTCACTCCACGATCCAGCCCATGCCAGAGACGGCCAAAGGCCCCCCCCCTGGAACCCACACAGCGGAGCACCGTAGAAGCATGTCAGGCGCGACAAAGCCACACTGGACAATGCGCCCGCTGTCGACGGCATGGCTGGAGTCGCTGCCCAGCCCGTGCCTGCGCCGCACCCGCTAGCCCACAGACGCAGCAGGGGCGCGGCATGGCCGGCTACGACGCATGTTGAAGAAGGACCAGGATCTGCGTCCGTAAAACAAGGCGCCCCGTCTCCGTCATTCACCTCATGCGTGCGCGTGGCCGTCGCTTCTCCCTCGCGATTCGTAGGTAGTCGAAAGGTAGTCATCTCGTCCCGTCTCGTTTCTTTTCCTCCTCGCAATACCTTGGTTTTTTCCCTTGCTCTCCCCCTTGATGCTGCCACCGTCTTGCAGACGACGTCGCATCCTCCACTGCAAAAGCATATCCTCCAAGAGACCCTTCTCGCTCTCGCCATCCTCACCTGTGAGCCGTCAGAGCGTCACCTGCGCCGCCGGATCCCAGCGTTTCGACTTGTCGTTTCGTCTCAAAGTCAGTCGGCTGGGCTGACCTGTCCCCGGGGACCGTCCGAGCACAGCCATCGCATTGCTGCGCGTTGCGCAACATGGCGGCGGCATCCTCACTCGAGGTCTTGTCGCCTATAAGCGGGCGATCCCGCTTCTCAAAGGCCCTGCCGTCGGTGCCGGGCTTCTTCAACAAAGGTCCCAAGGAGCTTCCTGAGACGCCTCCTCCGCCTCCACCGCCGCCATACACCAAGGACGACGACAGCAAGAGCACGAAGAGCAGGAAGAGCAGCATCACGAGAAAGCCCGTTAACTCCTCGCCTCTGCCCCCGCCTCCCCCGCCATCAAAGCAGGCGACATCGGCCCTGAATACGCCGCTGAAGCCCAGCTCCGGCTCCTCCACCGCGCCCACCCCTACCAGTGCCATGGCTATACCTAGACGGCCGGTCGGCGCGCTGCAGCCGTCCCCGTCTGTCAAGTCTCCCCCGTATCTGGCAGAGCCTTCTCCTACAGACTCCCTGTCAAGCTTGCTGTTGGCGTATTCGGGCGAGCCCGAGGAGCTGCCGTTGGGTGGAGGCACAGGTGCCAACGCAGCGGGGAGTAACAGCGGCAACAGCACGTCACCAGCTGGCAACCCCCGAAACCGTGCTGCTTCGACAACAACGAACGGCAGCATACGGGCCCTTCCCTTGCGCGATCAAAAGCTGTCTGCGCCGCCCCCCAAGGACGAAAAGCCGCTCCCAAGCCCGCGACCTGCATCGCCGTCGTTGAAGTCACAGCAAGCGTTTCCGGAGCTCTCGACGCCCTCGCCGCCTCGGCCTGAAATCTGGCGCCGCCGCCCCCACAAGAGCGACAACAGCCGCGAGCTGCCAGGGCTTCGCCTTGACTACAGCCACGGCTCGACAGCGTCAACGACGACGTCGCTTGCTCCATCTGAAGCAGCAGTACCAGCGCCGACGCCGAGTTCAAGCTCGAGCTCGAGCTCGAGCCTGGCCTCGGAAAGGTCGCAAGGCTCGACGGAAACTATCAAGGCGACGCCCACATCGACGCCAACGCCCCAGCCACGGTCCGCCGTCGTAGGATTGCCTGGGCGTAACGTGCGACCCACAGCGAAGCAGCAGCAGCAGCAGCAGCAGCAAGTAGCCGAGACACCATCAAGCATGGGGAACGGAGCGTCAAAGCTTAAACAATTCAAGGACAATATCCATCCGCCCCGCTCTTCGAGCAAGAGCGCCAGTGCTACCAAGAATGGCCACGCCGCGTCGCGGCCTCGTGCACAGCGACCGCCGACGCCTGAGTATCACAAGGAAGACGTAAAGGCAGCACCCGCCATCGACACCTTTGTGTCACCAGCCTCACCAGCATCGTCATCGGGGTCGCCAAAGATCGTTCCAGCCGATGCCTCCTCCAAGACACTGCCACCGCAACCTCCGAGATCCGCCGTCGAGCAGCCACAATCCGAGTCGCTCCCGAGAAAGACGTTACCACCCTCAGCTCCGAATCTGCAAGGCGCCGCCAGCATCCAGGACTTGAGCAACAAGAATAGCACCACGCGATCTCCCGCCAGCAGCAAATCAATCTCGCGACGCGAATCTCCAGCCAACGACAGCGGACCCAACCGTGCACAGGAAAATGCCGAATCGGCCAAATTTCCGCCACGAACCTCATCGGCAAAAATCGACGCCCAGAGGCCTATGGAACGGCCACGCCGCTCTGGACCCGACGGAGCGGACCCGAGAATTGTGTACTCGGAGACGCAAGGCCCCCTCTATAGAGGCAGAGATGGAACACTTTACCCAGAGATGAGAAACACGCGAGAGCCCGACCCCAAGGCGGCCTACTTCCCCGTGCAGGCAGAGACGCTGCTGGAGCCAGGTGCGGTCATCCTTGCAACGCCGCTCAAGGCCTCGCACTTCAGCTGCTACCAGAAGCACCGGACTATGAACCGGCGGACAAACCGACACTACCCCCTCACATGCCAAACGTGTGACAAGGCCGATACAGAGGATCGCTGGGTGTGCACCTTTTGCTGCCTGCGCGTCTGCGAGTCCTGCCTGCGGGCGCTCAACGGACATGAGAGGGCCTTGTGCCGCTTGGTCGACGAGCTAGCCATGAACACACCGCTCAGTCTGTCCTCCACGTCCCGTCCTGGATCCGCTTTGGGACTGCAGTTGGCTGCTTGAGCTGGCCACTCGAGGCTTGCCACCGTATCAAGACACGTGACACCGAAACGGCTCTTTGTTTTCTTTGTACGCTTTTTTCTTCTTCTCGGCTCTTGTATTACAGTGATGGACCTTCCTTAATGAATGTGGCATACGGCCGATTGTTGAAATACATGTACGGTAGACGTGGGGCAGATTACGAAAAGGATACGGATAGAGGGCACGCGCCGGTCTGTTAGAAACTGATGATACCATTTTCCCATGGGGTTGGCATTGGTTGCATTTCTGGCTCGCTGATCGGACAGAGCCTCTGGAGCTGTTGGATTATTGCTGGATTTCGGGGGAACCAAGGGGGTTATGATGGCGCCCTCTGCACGGCATGGCGTCGTCAGCGTCATACATTATGAGGGAGCTGAGCAGACGCAGCCTCGTTAGGAGCAATACAGTAAGCTGCACTTGCCTTCACTCAGTGTTTTGCATTGTCCCAAGCCTGGTCGCTTGCATGTGACGTAGATGGCGAAATGCTGTGCCTGAGTTTCGGGTAAGGCTGTAGCGGAGTGGGGCTTCCCGTCGTAGCTCAAACTGCCCTGCATGACGGTCCGCGGTGTCAACCACAACCGCAGGAATGCCCACCATCATGTAAAACATCTCCTTCAGCCTCACACATTAACAATCATGTCCTCCCTCCAGCGCACACGATCCCTGCGCAAGCCTCCAGCCCTGTCCTCCGACCAGCCAGTCCGGCCAGCCGCCACGCAGCCATCGCGAAATGTCTCCCCAACCCGGCTCCCCCTCAAGCCGTTGACGCGCACCGCATCGACAAGCACAACCTCCACCATCGGTGTACGGAGCAGTAGGCCCACGTCAGCCGTGCCAGCCCGCTCAGCGTCGACTTCAAAGAGGCAGTATGGCACGACGGCGACGATGACCTCTGCCTCTGCCCAGGAACCGGCGAGGAGGGAGAAGACGAGTCGGCCTCCGCTGTCGAGCGCCCACAGACCGGTCCCCACCGTCGCCAGACCGACGTCCGCGGGCAGCACAGCGGCCACGCAGCCGAAGCGCACTACGACGCATACACGTGCTAAGAGCACCGTTGCGACTTCGAGTCCCGCGACGGTATTGCGACCGGCTTCGCGCGACCGGATGGCTCAGCCGCGCGGGAGAAGCGTCTCGATAGATAAGCCAGCGCCGTCTACGCCCACCTCTACCGCATCGAAACATGCGCAAAACAAAACACAGGCCCAAGCGCAGCCTCGACTGCGTCCTGCATTCTCAACTCTGCAGCAGCACTACTCGCCCGCCAAGAATGCCGCGTCCAAGCCCCTGACGGCGACGTTCCTTGCGCCCCCATCGCCATCGAAGCTGCCAGCCAACGTCGCTGCGTCGGCCGAGACTGGCAAGCTGCAGGCCGAGCTGCTGCAGCTGCACCTCCTACACCGAGAGGCCGCGCCCGTGGATGCGCAGTGGCAGGCCAGTGCGCGAGACAAGCTTGGTGAGAGGTTCGCCAGGCTTAGCGCGGCATGCGGCGAGATCGCGGACCGGGAGAGGGCGGGCGTGGAGTGCGAAAATCTTCTAGCTCTGCGATGCTGGGGAAGCAGCGGCAAAGGGTTGGAGGAGAAGATCCAGTCCCTAGAGGAGATTTTCAGCGGGATATGGACGCTGAGTGAAGCGGGTGGGCGGTACAGCCGAGTAGTCAGGCGCTTCGAGAGCTGGATTGACCGAGTCCGCGACATTGAAGACGCCCGGAAGGCCACACGCACCGCCTCCCGCCAGAACCAAGACGCTCTCTTCGTTAGTGAGCTGGAGGCGGCCTGGAAGGACGAGTGCGCGGGCATCACGCGCCGGCTAGAGAGCTGGCGGGCGCAGATCCGTGACATTGATGATCTGCCCGCCGATCCGGAAGATGACAGCAGCGGCAGCAGGGGCGGGAACAGCTTGGCCCGCATGTTATGGGGGGCGCGGAACTTGGTGGACGACATGCTAACGGAGCTACGCATGATGGGCGACATGGAGCAGGAGGCGCTGGCGAGGGAGGACGCGTGGATCGAGAGGATGATTCGGGACGAGGATGCACATGATACCCCCGGCGCTGGTGCTGTTTGGAGGGTTGTATGAGTGATGTACATACTCGCCGCTTCCGTAGACTATACTCACGATCCATCATGAACACCGTCACCGCAACTTGGCACCCTGCGATGGTCGTATAGTAAGCATTGTTGAAGCTATTTTTTCGTCGGTAATTACGGCAGCTATAGGCCTGACGTCTTTGGCCTCGGCCCCGGGCATTCCGTCCAGACTCGCAAACAGGATATATTAAGAACACCCGTATCAACGTGGCTGTGCCCGCCTCTAAACGAGTGCATCCTCCTCTCCGTCCTCTGTTCTAAAGTTTGCCTCTGTATGTGGATCCCTCTACCGTTTTCGTGCAGCTGCGCTAGAGCGACAGAGATTGACTCACGTCGCGCCCGTACCACGCCCTGCGTCTCGGTCAAGTCATTCGCTTCGTCAAGAAATCATGTCGCAGTCCCCGGTGCGGTGCGCCCTACAAGAAGGCTCTCCGGGGGAAGCTTACGCCCTCGATGGCCGGCTCGTCGACGAACCAGCTGACGCGGTCGCCGGCAGCCTCATTGACCAGGGCACAGGGTAGGCCGTCGGCGGAGTCGAAGATGCTCTTCATGATGTCCTTTTTCCCGGCGCCCGTGGCGACAAAGGCAACGCGGACGGCGTGGGTGACGACGGGCAAGGTCAGGGTGATGCGGCGCGGCGGAGGCTTGGGCGAGTCCTCGATGGGAGCGACCCAAGCGCTCGTCTCGCGCAGCAGGGCGTGGCCGGGGAAGAGGGAGCAGGTGTGGCCGTCGGGCCCGCAGCCGAGCAGCAGCAGGTCGAAGATGGGCAGGCGGACCGAGTCGCGGCTGGCGAAGCTAGCGACGAGGGTCTGCTCGTACTGATCAGCGAGCTCCTGGGCGTCGTCGAGGTGGGTGACGTTGATGGTGTGCACCGTGGGCTGCTGGTCGACGGGTAGGCGGTCGAGCAGCTCCGTCTTGAGAAGGGCGTAGTTGGAATCGGCGTGGTCGAGGGGCACGGCGCGCTCGTCGGCGAAGAAGATCTCCCAACGGGAAAAGTCGACGACGTCGTCGGGGCTACCCGAAGACGGTGCGAGCAAGGCCGCGGCGAGCGTCTTGGGCAGGGAGCCGCCCGACATGGCGACCTTGAAGGTGCCGTGGCGCGTGAAGCCGGCAGCCTGGCTCTGGAGGACGTAGGCGCGCAGGGCGGGCGCGAGGGCATCGGTGCCGGGGAAGGCGAAGAGGCTGGGCTGTGTCTTGGGCATGTTGACTCTTCCGCCTGCGGATAGCTAGGGTAGCTATGTGGCTGTCGTCTTGTCGATGCCTGGCTTGGGGGGCGGTGCGTGCGCGTGCGCGTGAGAGAGAGAGAGAGCGTACGCGTGGTACGTGCGAGCGTGCGTGCGAGCGTATAGGAGTGTGTGCGAGTGCGTGCGAGTGCGTGCGTCTGTATGTGCGTGGATTTTGACGAGGTCTTGGCGACTTGGGCGTTGGTCAGGCGATGGTGGTGGTTGGGTGTTTGGAGAGAGAGGGTTGGACGTAGTGATGGATGACGATCGTGGTCCGAGGATGGCGGGGTCGCGGCTGTTTTTTTTTTCTTTGACAGCTCACCTCACTGTGACGTGGGGGGGTTCTAATCAACGGCCCAGTCGTAACTCGTAAGGTATGGTCGGTGATGGCAAACTCACCACCACAGATAACGGATGGGCGGGAGTGCCGTCATGAGGTCCACTCGGTTGGGCTGCTGCAAAGCTTCTTTTTTATCTGGCGAGGGGAACTCGCATGCACCCCAGGCGGTCGGGCATGTGCAGCTCATGCCACAGGGACCATGCTCTGGCAAGCTGGGCGAGGCGTGCCGGTTCTCACGATGCTTTTGCTCCCTCAACTGGACCACAGACTTGGCAGTACGGACTACGGTGCTCAGAGTAAGGTAGCCCAAGGTGATACCAATGGAAGGTATCAAAGATGCCGCGTCGCAGCAGCTCCATGACAACGCGCTGCGCTGCCAACGGCCCAACGCTGGCATGTGAGCCACGGGCTGGCTGGTTGCAGCGCATGGCGGGGTAGCTTTACCGTTGAAGGATGAGGGGTGAGTGCCACCAAGGTGAATCTACCGCTCGCTGAAGTAGCCGAGACATTGACGCGCGCCATCGGTGTGGATTTGGGAATGCCACCACAAGGCAGTGCCGGCTTTGTCACACTTGGTTCTCTACATATGTAGGCCGTCTTTCTTCCAGGTCGTGCCCAGTGTAAGGCAAGGCAAGGTAGTCAGTCAGAACAAGCGGCTGATGCCATCGTGTGCTCCAGCGAAAGACCTCGTGGGGAATAGGGAAGGAGTCGACGGCATCTCAGGATGACGCACGGGAGCCCAGCGCCTGCCAAGTAGCACTCTCCATTGTGCGCAGACCAGTTTCGATAATCTTGTCCTTGTCCCTACCAGCCCAATTGCGCGCCAAGGCTCTGCTGGGCTGGGGTCAGCATTCCAGTCAGCGGTGAGCTCCAGGGGCCCAGCAGGGCCAAGCTGCGAGGTTTGTCGACGACAATGGCCGCTGGTGGCTTCAATTCGGATCAGCGCCTACCTTACCGAACTGTTATTAGAGTGCAGCAAAAGGCAGTTGGGCTCCCCGCCCGTCAAGCTTTGCCGCATCGACTGGTCCATGCCGCGCCTCAGCCATGGGTCCCACATGGCCATGGCCCTGCGCCGGCTGATTGGCAGCGCCTGCGCCTCTGCCTCTGCTCCACCACCCACTTCCCGGCATCCTGCTGTGTCGTGCGTGTGTGGCGACAGGTCGAGTTCGACTGGCCGCCGAGGCTGATGGAACCGGCGCGAAGCCACAAGGAGGCGCTCCGGGCGCTCCACAGGGCCTCGATGGGTCTTGTCCGGGCTGAACTGGAGTCCTGGACCCTGAAAATTGGCCCGGGCCTCGACTGCAGCCCTTGCAGCCCTTGCAATGGAACCCCTCCATCCCATCCACCAGCGGGAGGGGAAAAAACGTGCCCCGACATCCAGGGTCCATTTGCGTTGCTTTGCTTGGTGGTGAGCGCTGCTGTCGGACGGACCGTCTTTTCCGGAACCATCCTTTCGTTTTCCCATTTCTTGCAGCGCCAATCGATATTTTCCATCCCTGCCATATCCCTGCTGCTGGCTGTGGCTTTGACCCCAGGCGTTCACTCCGGCTGCCTGCCTGTCTGTCTCTCTGCCTGCCTCACCAGACGGCAAAGGTGTGCAACTGCCGTTCGGGCCTTTCTCGCTTCCTCACCTCGCCAACCCGGCGGCTGGTACGGATAGAGAGGCCTTGCCCCTGACCCTTCCGATCGTCCCGGCCTGCCAAGGCATTTGTGCTTGTCCTGCGAGGGCCAGGCCTGTCACGAGACCCGGCCGCTCTCGACCACGTCGGCTGTTTGCTGCACCGCGACCTCGGCCACTCACCATCACCACCACCACGCCACATCAGACGAGGGCAGGCCCTCTCCAGTCTGACTGACGCCGTCATATGCATCCCGGTCCTGAGGCTACAAATACATGCTGCCACCTCCACCGTAACCCGTGCTGCTGGCCATAGACTCCCCTCGCCTCTCTCGTCCGTCCCGTCTTGCTCCTCTCAGCTGTCCCGCTTAGACAACGGCCGGGCCCATATCTCATCTCGAAGTTCCCTCCAGCTCTCTGCGACGAGACCGTCAGTCACTTCAGGCCTTTTCACTTCTCCCTGCCTGCCCTGCTTCCTCACATCGCATCGACGGCCGTCGACGATCCGCGGTCGCCGGTCGTCATCCTCGCATATTGGCGCTGCGCATTCCACCCGATATTCGCCGCCAACCATGGACCAAGACGCTCATCCAGACGCTCAGCGGGACGCTCAACAAGAGCAGCTGCTCGACCGTCGCGAGCAGCTTACCGAGGGGCTCGGCAGCCTGCCTTACGACCTGATCCTCCATCTCGAGCGTGCCGTAGTACACTCGCATCTGGGATACCCTGACCTGGCCATCGGCGATGCCTACCGAGCTCTTCTTTTGACAGACGAAGCCGTCAACGAGGGCTTCGAGTACCACGAGCAAGCCTTGGAGAGCCTGACGATGCACGTGGGCCTCCCGGCCCCGGAGGTACTCACATATGGCAACCTCTCTGCCGACCTGTCGGCCTCCAACGCCGCTGATGGCGATGATGCCGAAGCTGCTGCGCGCCGACTTGCCGTTGTCAGTTCCATCCGTGCCTATCAGATACTCTCGTTGAGCTTGCTACTCTGTGGCTGCTTGAAGAGCGCCGCCACCTTCTGCAATCGAGGGCTGCAGGTTGCTCCCGAGAATCGAGAGCTGCTCAACACCAAGAACCACATCCAGACTGTGGGTCGCCAACGGTTTCGGCGTAGCGACTTCGATATCGCTGATCTCCCTGATTATGGCTTGGTCCGCCGAGAGGTCTACCCATGGAACAAGCACGAGCCCGATCGCTTCTCGCCCGAGTCGCTTGATGACTTGAACGCAAACCTCAAGGACATGGCCCCAAAGTGTGCCGTCCAGGTGGCAACCCTACCAGTACTGCTGGAAGGGGCCAGCGATACTGATAGCTATGACATTATTCCTACCTGCAAACAGCTCGGCGTGTTTGCTCAGGAGGACATTGAGCCCGGCGAGGTGGTGTTGAGAGAGTACTCCCTTTTGACTGCTAACAATCGGCTCAAGGATTCCGTCTGCGACGCGTGTAGCTCGGATCTACCTCGCCTCGGCAGTGAGAAGGAGCCTGTGAATTGCGACGAGTGCTATGACACCGTCTTTTGCAGCCAGCATTGTCACGACGAGGCACAACAACGTTATCATCCCGCCGTGTGCGAAAAGGACGTCGATGCCATTGCCAAGGACCCCGACGCCTCAGAGGCCGACGAGACGCTGTATCTCTTGCTCCTTACCCGCATGTTGGCACTGGCTGAGCATCAAGCGGTACACCCCCTCGACGTCCGCGAGGTCAAGTTCATCTGGGGTGATTTCGTGCCAACACGCACCAACGACATCAATGTGTCGCCGAATGCAGGGCCGCCTCCCGAATGGACCTTGCCGTTCTCCTTCAAATACAACATCGAAACACCACTTCACGTGCTCGAGAAGATGGACGTGGACATCTTTGCGTCGCTCGCCGAGTATGACGTCTGGGTTCTGAACACGCTGTATGCCAAATTCCGAGGGACTGCCTCGGCGAGGAAGAATCCGCGCGACGGACGCCCAGACGTGGCAGCAGTCCATCCGTACTGGTGCCTGGCGAACCACGACTGCGACCCCAACGTAACCTGGGACTGGGGAGGTCGCATGGTCCTCTCGGCTCGGACAGAGCGTGTTGCCAGCGGGCGGCCAGGAGGGATCAAAAAAGGAGAGGAGATCCTAAATCATTACTGCGACATATCACTCCCTGTGCAGGAGCGACGGGAGTGGGCGCGGGGCAGTCTCGGCGGCTGGTGCATGTGCCAGCGCTGCAGGACCGAGGCAGCGGAGGAGGGAGGTCATGGTGAACCCCCGTTGACAAACGGTCACCAAGCCTGAGAGGTGCAAGCCTAGGGAAGTGCCAGGAGCACGCACATCTCTCAAGGCGAATGCACTTGTTGCTGACAGCGAGGCGACAGCGAGGCGAGCATGGCGGTGACGGCAGAGGATAACTTGGAGGGCGATAGATAAAGGCTTACGGCGGGCGGGGCGATGCTTTCTGCAGACGAGGAGATGATGCCTTGGCCCCCAGATCGACAGCACCACCCCACCCTCGACAGCCTTATGGCGCAGACTTGGACCGATATACGAATCGCTGTTCCATCTCCGGCTGCAAAGTCGGGCCGGCTTTCTTATTTGCTGGACGCCGCAGGTCGGCGGGTTCAGCCTGATCGCCGATCAACCAAAGAGTCGTAATCTTCTGCTGAGCAGCACGTGTGTTTGCGAGTGTGGGAGAGGAGGTCCGTCTTATATTCGCCACGTACACGAAAAGATATATAAGCCGCTATGAATCACGTACACGATAAGATTCATAATAATAGAAAAACACATGACTTGATGTCCTTGATTCCCTCAATCTACACTGGAGAAACGTTGCTTCGGGCACGACAGGTTAGCAATGTCTCAGCCGTTCACATTTATTTCCCCTGTCACAAACCATGCGTGACCATCAGCCGTCTGCAATCACCCCCCTCTGTTGGCTCACTCCGCCCTACCTGTTGGGACCCGGCAGCGGCCGCGGCCCGACAATCTGCCTCCTCCCGGCGCCGATGCCCTGCGATCCCCTGTTCTGGCCGTCACCGCCCGTGAAGCCGCTCCACTGGCCGACGTCCCAGCGGCCGCCGACGCCGTCGACGCCATCGCCCGAGCGCACCGCCTTGGCCGTTTCCTTCTGCGCTTCCTCCCACTCGCGCTGGCGCTCGCGTTCCATCTCCATCTCGCGCTCGAGCAGCGACTTGGAGGCCCAGCCACCCGCTTTGGTCGCCGCCTGGCTCTGCACGCGGCGGCGGTCCTCGGCGTCGCGCTCCTCCGTGGCCCCGAGCTCGCGCGCGTACGTCGGCTGTGGCTGCTGCGACGGCGGGGGCGCGTTGCTGCCGAGGAAGCGGTCCGTTCGGCTCTGCGGAGGCGCCGAGGAGGATGTGTACTTGGCAGGATCGGGCAGAGGACGGCGACTGGTGTTTGGACTCCTGACCTTGGACGTTGCGGCAGGGTCGGGGAGAGGTCGAGGCGCTGCTGCCGGCTGAGGCATCGGCTCCGTCTCTTGCTGCTGGTGTTCGTCCCACTGCGTCTGTAGATACTCGCGCTCGTTCTGGGACCACGACTCGAACCGGGCCGACCCGCGGTCGGGTGCGTTGGAAGCAGCTGACGTTGGCAATGCCATCGACGCGCCAGCCGCCGCTGGCCGACCACCAGACCTGGGCTTGGGCGGCGTAATCTCGCTGGAGGCCCGGCTGCTGGCGCGTGGAACGCGTTCCTGGCGCTCCCGCTCGTATTTGGCCTCCCGTTGCCGCGCCTGTTCCAGCTCCTTCTCAAGCTCCCTGATCCGACTGTTCTGGCTGCTCTCCGCGTCACTTTGCTCGGCCTGGTACTGGCTGAGGAATTGGCCGCGCAGCTTGTTGTCAGTCCGGTCCTTTTGGCGGCGCCGCTCGTCTTCTAGACGGGCCTCGGCCTCTTTCTCTTCCTGTCGGCGCTTCTGCTCTGTCAGCTGCCACTGGCGTTCCTGCTCCTCCCACTGACGTTTCTCCTCCGCCGCCTTCAGCCGCTCCTCTTCGCGCAGCCGCTCCGTCTCCACCTCCCACTTCCGCTCCTCCTCGATCCTTGCTCGTTCTTCTTGCTCGGCAAGCTCTGCCTGCCGGCGGCGCCCTTGTTCCTCCGCCTCCTGTTGTTGGCGCTCCTCCTCTTCTCTGCGGCGGCGCTCTTTTTCGGCCAAGCTGGGGATGTCGGGTCCAGCACTAGTGATCTGCCTCCGTCCTCCAAAGGAAATGCCCAGGTTGCCCTGACTGGCACCGCCCATGTAGCCGTACTGAGCAATATTCCATGCTGGCGACGTAGCGCCTTCGTGTTCTCTCTTGCTCCAGCTGCTAACATGACTCGGAGATCCCCCATTTGATGGTGTTTTGGTGTGGCCTTTCAGCGGGCTCCGTCGGCCAGAAGAAGAGTCACCAGTGCGGAGCGGCAAGACTGGTTTCGAGCCACCGTAGGCGGAGGAGGTGTTGCTGGCAAAGGACGCTCCCCTATCGCGAAGTCCCGTCGGCGTCGCAGGGCCAGTACCTTGAGGGCTCATGGCTCCGGCTCGAGTCCTTGGTCCTATCGCGGTAGGGAATCTGCTGGGGTTGGCGGCGTGAGCCGCTCTGCTGAACGCGCCGAGGCACTGCAGCACTTGCGCCGGATCCTTTTGCTCGAAAAGATCGACGGTGAGGAACGTGTCGTGCTGTTGCAGGTTGAGAGGGGGGGTCTGGCACGCGCGGAGGAAGTGCGAGATGTTCTCCATCTGGACGAAGGGCATGGCGGACTGTTTGAACCTGACGCCGGGCGGGGGAACAGCGAGATTGACGAGCCTAGGTGAGGACACTGTCAGTGACGGCGCGGTGCAGTGACGTTGCATGGCGGTCACTTACTTGCAGAGCGCAACGCCATCCTTCAGCCCCTCGAGGAGGTCTGAAGACGGCAGCTTCTCGCCGAGTATCCCCTCCACCCAAGCCCGAACCTCGTTGGCCGCCGCGGGTGTGTACTTGTCGAGGCGCAACTGGCGCAAGTCCTTGTCGAGGGATGAGACGGATGCCATGGATATGGCTGACCCTCTTCTGTATGATGCGGTTTGGCTGATGGTCGAGCAACAAGATGCGTCTGCAAAGCCGTTTCCGTACCGAAGACACGGCCGCCGTGCGCTGCGCAATGTGTTTGTGGTTCCGTCACCGTCGCGCGTGTTCTCGGGATACGAGGCGGCGCGGTCGGAATGCTGTTGGAGGGGCGATCAGGGGTTTGGTATTTGGCACATAGCAGACCAGACACGGTCTTGCTGGATGTCGAGGCAAGTCGATGGAGGATTTCAATTCAGAGGGTAGGATAAGCTAGGTCGCCATGGCGATAGGGAGAAGACGGATTACGGTGAGGGTCGGGTTGGTGTTGAAGCCTGGTTCCCAGCGATGTTGCATGGGTCAGCAGCGCAGCGGGGCGCTCCTGCAGTATGATTCCCAGCTGCCTCATGGATCCTCGTGCATCATCAAGTGAGTGACGTGGGGCCGGGAGTGGCTGGAGCGTACACGTGTGGCTCGTGGCTGTACTACTGTACGAGTACAGCTGACCGTGTGGCGTCGTCCTGATTTGGCCTCCATCCAATTGGCTCAAGCGTATTCAGTCTTACTCTTGAGCCTGGGCCATCCGACGAACCTCGACGGCTTCACCTCCAGCTTCCTCATCGCCACCGCATGGAACTGCCGCCGCCGCCCCTTCCATGTCTCCGAAGCGGATAGGTCCCATCGCGCAAGCATGGTACAAGTGGAAAGCCCTCCGCCTGCCCTGGCGGAAGCGCTTCTTCATCGGTAGGCCTCCAGCTATTCGCCTCTGTCCCGTCTTGCGCCCGATACCGCTGACACGCAGCACTGCGTAGGCTACGATCTCCACGGCAACACGTTCTGGGAGTTCCGTCTCACGCGCGGCCCCGACGACGGCGCCATTTCGCACGGCGAGCGCTGGCGCCGCATCGTCACCTACCCGCGCTCCACGCACCTCTCCGAAGTCAAAGTCAGTCCGCTGTGGCATCAGTGGCTGCGGCACACGCGCCAAGAACCGCCCTCTCTCACCGAGCAGCAAGGCGACGTGGTGCGCCAGGAGCGCATGAAGCGCCTCGCCGCACAGGCCGATGCCCGTTGGGAAGCCAAGCCCCGCGTCATGGAGGACCCTGGTGAGGCGGCCATGCGGCGGGCGCTGCCGGTGCGGGAGCAAGAGATCCCTTCGGACGCGAAGCAAGTGGACGAGGATGGAAAAGTGCGTGGATCAACAGGCGAACCGGCAGAAGGAGAAGCAGAGAATAATGATCCGTGGGCCAGGGCCAAGGCTCAGGGACCGAGCGAGAATTGGCAGCCCACGGCTTGGAGCCCAACAACACCTAAGAAACGGTGAGGATATTGGCAAACGCGAGGATTCGAGAGCCGTCGTCGGCGGTTCTAGGTACGCCTACCGACAGCGAGTGATGTCATATAGTGTATCATACTCTTGTAACATAGTGTAAAACGCTCCCTTCTGGTCCACGACAGATGCCGAAACAAAAACACCATGATCCCCCAAAACGCCGAGCCCAAGCTTTTTCGTCATCATCATCATTGGTTCCGTATCAAATTATGTGCCAGAGATGATCCCAACGCAGATCCCCGTCAATGTTGCAGGTCGGCCGATGTCTCTAATGCCTCCACCAACGCGCGGATTCGCTCCCCAGAGCTCGTTAGCACGTCCCTGGCTGAGGTATCGCTGGCCTCAGCCCTTGCCCTGCCCGTTCTCTTCATCTTTGCCTTGGCCTCCCTGGCTTTGATACCCTTTGTAGCCGCCTCGGCAAAACTCTCCGTATATACCACCATGTCGCAAAGCCACAGCAGCTGTATCGCGTTCTCGACCAACAACGACAATTTTGCGTTGTCCTCTAATCCCACAGTGTTGGCCGGCGACGCCATGTAACAGCGCTCCAGCATGGGCATCGTCAAGCTGCCATCAGCCTCCCCTTCCGGGTCGACCTTTCTCGGGTCTTTGTAGTTCGAAGGCAGTAATAGGTGGAATAGTTCCTTGGTTATCGTAACATGCGTTTCGAGCAGCAAGGGGTTCTCCCTTTGGGTAACGAACAGAGAAAACATGGGTAGAGGAAGCACTTTGATCGCCGCCGTGAAGTCCTGGTAGAGCTGATTAAGCTCCGATCGCTTGCGTAGTACAAACGTTGCCGCGGACAGCAGCTTGAAGAAGCGCAGTCGAAGTGGAACAGACTCCGCCAGTCCCGGGTTGGAGCTACCAAAGGAGACGTCCTTTGTCGTGTCGCGAGACTTCTGCGGCGTCGGGGGCTCCGAGATTCCCGACGACGTGGAGCCATCGTCGAAGTAGTCGCCGAACCTGTCGTTTTCCAAGTCCAGGACTTGCTCTCGTTTTCTTTTCTTCGACCCTTTCTTTGGCCCTCGGTGCTCCTTTTCGAACACCTCGGAGAAGGAGGACGAGGACAGGCTTCCTCCGTCAGCAAAAAGCGCCTTTATAATGCGCTTGAATCCTGCCTGTCGGTTCTCTTGCTGGTCCATGTACATGAGAATCATAGATTCCCTGCGAGAGGTGAGGGGCTCGTCGCCAGTCTTGCCATTAGCTTCATGCGCCAGGTGATCGAGCCTCTCTCTCTCTTTCCAGTCGGCCTCAAGCACATCCAGCATGAATTGCAGCCAGGACTTCCAGTAGCGCCACCGATGCGGATACAGTGTCGCCGTGTTGAACGCCCAGCCAATTGTGGTCCACAGGTCCTGGCCGCGACTCCATAAGCTGGCCTCGTTGGCCATCCGCCCTCGGATGCGATCGTGATCGCGGCCCGCCTCGCCGTCAGACATGTCGCTATCGCTGCCGTGACTAGCGTACCCAGACCGTCGACCCCATCTCGGCATCGAGTTGAATTGGAAGGCGGCGCGAAAATTGGCGTTGATGGGCCCTACAATGGCCAGCAGGTTTCGTAGGTAGTCGAGCGCGAGGGCGGACACATCCCTGTGCTCGGGCTTCTCTGCGCGCGTCGTGTGCAGCGGATGGATGAGCAGCGTGTTCAAGAGGGCGAGCTGGCTCGGAGGCGGCACCGGCACTGCCTTGCCCGTTGGCGTCCGTCGCGACCGGCCAGACGCCAGCATGCTGTTGAGAAGATTGATCGCACAGGTATCTGCGAATCCAATTAGCACTGATGCCCTCGGCAATCCAAATGCACGCCCCCGGAGGTCCGGGGGCTCGTACAAAGCTGCTCTTCAAGAAAGATCTGGCAATGTTCCTTCAGCTCGCGCGGCGGTTGGCGCGCCTCCTGGTAGGCACATGGCGTCGCCTGGGAGGGGCTGCTCGCCGTCGTCGACTGCTCGGCGTCCGAATCGTGAGCCGTATAGAAGGACAGCGGCGACGAGCTGCCGCTGGCGCCCATCATGGTCGTGGGGCTGGTGCAGGCAGACGCGAGATGGTGACGAGGGGTCGCGCACGGGAGTCGCGAAATGTTCCAGGCTGGCATGGAGCCTAGAGGACGAGTGACGCGCTACGGCAAACGGAGCGGCGGAGCTGTATCCAGACCGTGCGCCTGTACAGTCTACAGAGACTTTTATCACTGTACAGAAACGGCATCCCCTCATATCATTGTGGACGGCAAGACCAACATTGCATGCATGCGACGCCACATAAATATCACATGATTGCTTATTCTGACCACTACCGTCATGTCGATCCAACGCATACGTTGGCCATGCTTTGTAGCTTGAAAGCTTCGTCTCAAGACTGCAAGGGAAAGTGTCAAGTCACTGCATGTGGGTATGAGCTTCACCAAGCGTTCAAGACCCAGCCCACGACAAGTTCCTTACTGATTCTTGGTTATGAATGAATAGTCATGTCTCATTCTAGGAAATCATACTGAGTAGATAGTACGCATTTTCCACTTGCGCAGCATCGACTGCCTCCCTCGTCACGAGGCTCGGGCAGTGCTTGTAAGCCCTCCTCCTCTCGCCTCGCATGCGCGACTGCTGCGTTGTAACGGGGGGGCCCGCTCCGGTTGCTCGTATGCAAAAGTCTAATTACCCTCCCTTTGATTCTATATGGTATGCGCGTTGAAATGAAAAACCAACGCTGCGAAAATGCTCCAGATGAGGCTCCTGAAAGGCCGTCATATTATTTTGCCACAAACTCCAGAGGAAATGCTCGGCATCGAAACGACGCACGAGAAAGTTGCTTGATGTCCTTCGCATCAAACACATTACGTCGACGGCTGGCTGTTTGCTGGCGGTGGCGCAGCCGCGGTGCTGTGTCGCCTCTCCTTCTCCGTCTCCTCGGCCTCGGCGATGGCATCGTCCTCGCTTATGACTGTGTGCTTGGAGCGCATCATCTCGAGCACTTTAGCTGCCTCTGCGGCAAACTCGCACTTGGCGCGGATCTTGGCGCCGTATCTGTAGAAAAGGAACGGAAAAGGCACGCACGCAAGCGCGAGGAATGCGGGCACCGAGCTCGCCCAGTGGATGCCGAGATTCTGGTACATGTACGTGGTGAACAAAGGGAAGGCGGCGCCGAAGAGTGATCGGAGGATGGAATTGGCAGCGAGAACCGACGCTGCAAAGATGACATCTGTTTCACACTTGTTAGCAGGCTGCTTCGTCCAGTAATGGCATTCGTTCGGATATCACACACAAGAATCGATGAGGTAGTTCATCAGAGACAGGAAAACCAGGACAATGCCAGCAGCGAAGAAGGCGGAGCCAATGATGGGGACGACCCAATGGACATCGTTGCCGTTGGTCCATGCAAACCAGAAGAGGCCGACCGGGAGAAGAATAGATCCGACCAGCGCAGGGGGCAGTCGAGCTTCCGGTGGAGCAGCGCCGCCCGAATTGGCCGCCACCCGCTGATATCTTCTATTGTCGAGCATGGTACCGACCACGGCAATCATCATGCCAATAGCGATGCCGAGAAAGGCCAGGCCTCCAACGCCCGGCTTCCATCCCTTGCCTTGCTGGAAGACGATGGGGAACGCAGCGAAGCAGAGATACAGCGTGCCGTAGATGATTGCCATGTAGACAGCGGTCATGAGAACAATGGGCTCTTTGAAAAGGAGAATCCACGGCCGCGACATGGCAATCGCGAACTGGCGGCCAATGCTCTTTGCAGGCTTGCCGGCGTCGAGCTTGGAAATGTACACCTTGCCAGTCTTCTTGGACAAGGCGGCGGCACGCTTGCGGAGTAGGGCCGGTGCGTACGTCTCTGGGTAGACAAGCGAGTTGGCGATCCACAGCACACCAGTGAAGATGGCCATCATGCCCTCGACCCACCGCCAGCCCTCGGCCTCGCCAAGGAAACCACCGGCAATCGGACCTGTTAGACGAGGTTAGCAAGTGACGGTAGAGATGGCAGTCAAGGGCCCAAGGCGGGCTTACCCAGAGCAGGTCCCAAAAAGGGCGCCATGGCGAAGATGCTGGTGGCGATGCCTCGCTCATTGGCGGAAAACATGTCGGCAATGACACCACCGGCATTGGTCAGAGGCGATGACCCAAAAGCACCAGCAAAGAAGCGCAGAACGACAAGGGCGGCCATGCTGGGAGCACCCGCCGCACCGGCGTTGAAGGCAGTCAGGGCCATGTAGGTGAAGAAGAAGAGCTTTTGGCGGCCGTACAGCTCAGACAGGGGCGCCCAGATCAGGGGTCCGATGGCGAAGCCCAAGACAAACATGGACACGCCAAGGATGACGACCTCGGTCGATACTTTAAAGTCCATGATGATCTCACCGATGCCGCCCGAGTAGGCAGAGCTGGCGAAGGAGACGGCGAGCGTCGAGAGGGCGGCCAGGATGGTGATGAGCCACTTGAAGGGTTTGGAGAAGGTCATGGGATTGCGCGGGTCGTTGGGCAGGAAATCGACGAGATATGGCGATTCGACGGTACCATTGCCGGCATATGGGTGGTTCAGAGTCTCATCGTTGAGGCCGGCGGGGTCCAGAAGGACGCTGAAATGAGACGTCTTGTAGGCGGGTCTTCGTTGCGATTCGAGGTCGCGCTCTGTGGCCGTCGTCGAAGACGACGATGAGGCGGGCGCCATGGTTGCGGATGGCGCAGAAAGTCGCGATCGTTGCGATTTCCTCTGAAAATGGTTGTGAGAAGTCGTGGAGTTGCGAGCTGAGAGCTCGAGGCTGCTTGGGGCGTGAGTCGAAGGCGGTTGGTGTAAGCGACGAAAACGGCAACGCTGTGAGACCTGGCGTGGGATGGACGGCCCGCTTCGGGTATTAGGCTAACTCTGACGAACAGACACTCTAAGAAAAGAAGATCGGTCGAGCGCAGTGAGACGTGCCAGCTTGGCGGATACAGGTATAACTAACTGAGGGGGGAGGGGAGGGTGCTCTTAAGAGATCATCAAGCGCCAACGGCGGGATTGGGGGGAAAATAAGCAGCACCCGCGACTCCACGAGGCCCCTGCTTGGATTCATTTTGCGGCGTTGCGGTCCCGGTCGGGTCCCACACCCTCGGGACGCAGCGCGTTGCTAAGTCCGTCAGCCATCGTCGGACCTGCCCAAACAAGGTACATGATGATGCTTGTGTCAGCCGGATATGGAGATGATGCTTTTGCGACGCGACCGGACTGGTCATTGCTAGTGAGCCCCCTGATACGTAAGATGCACGGAGTTCGACATCGATTTACGACTTTGTAATCACAGTACAGAGGTGGCATTCATATGATCGGCGCAACCGGGCGACAAGTTTCGGTGCTTCGGATTCAGTCAGCGCGAGACACAGGAGTTGCCAAGCCCGATTGCACCAAGAACGGAGCAGCACGGGGTAAGGATACTGTACAGTGAGGGCATCAAAGATGGCGAGCAATACTGAGGCAATACGGGTACAGTGAGTGGGTGTACGAGGACCAACTGCCCATCCCATCGTCGACCGTCGGAGCCAGTAGGTGCCGGCGATTTTATGCAAAAGCGCGGCCGTGACTAACAGGCGGCAACTAGTGCGCTCCAGCCGCCGAAACCTTTGCAGCATCAACCGTCAGTGGCGCTGCTGTGTGGGTGTGGACTGCTCGGGCTTTGGCGGACTTTAGCTGACAATCGCTAATCGCCAGCCAACACGCTAAGCCGTGGAGCCAACAAACAAACCAGGACTCGGGAGCAGCCCCAAGACGGGTAGCTTCTGGGGCCAGCACCCACCCTCGGCCAGGATGAGCACCCCGTGCCCGGCCTGCCGCTCAGTAGGCCGACCCGCACACCAAGGCCCCCAGAAACGCCGATCCCAGCCCAGAAACGACCTGCCGGGAGCAGGGGAGGCCCTGGCAGGCCGTGCGGTCGCAATGCTGTAGGGCTGCGGCGTCTCCCCTCCACTCGTCAGGACACGACGTCCTCGGCACCGCACCAGTCATGGCACCGGAGGCCCTTGTCCTCTCGCTTGTTGCCTCCGCGGAGACGGCAACGCGCCGCGAGGGACACTGCCGTCGGTAACGCAAGCCATCACTGGCGCTGACTTTGTTCTTCTGGAAAAGGGCCGTCTTTTATCTCTTCGCGAAACTGCTCCACAAGAGACCCGTGGGTGCGAGTCCAGATTCGTCCGTCCCGCCCCGCCCTCATCCCGGAGCCGACGCACTGGGACGCCCGGCCGGCTGAGAGGGGCCCCGATGCAAGCTGCACAAAATAAACATCCCCTAATAAGGTAAGGTACGCCCGTATTGCTCCTCACCTTTTGCTCGTGCTGCTGGGAGCTGCCTTGCCTGTCCGGGTAACGCATGATCATTACCGCCTCCGCCATGGTCGTGTACTTCAGCGCCGCCGAGCCCTTGTACGAGTAAGCACCGCGCTGTCGGCATGTTCGCGTCATCACACTGCTTTGAATCCAAGAATGCGGTCCACGCCCACTGGGCACCACCCCGCCCCCGCGCGGCACCGTAGCATCGGCGACTGTTCGATCCGTTCGCCGACCTCCCAAGGCCGGTAAATGCGTTTTCTTTGTAGGGGAAGAGTGCTATCAAAGGTATTTTGGGGGAACCGAAATGCTGTTGATGGCACTTCGAAAACGCAAAGTGTTTATTGGCAGTCCGCCAGGAGTCAGTGTGAAGTACGAGTCGGCAGGGCAAGCAGCGTCCTGCTAGGGACAGACCTAGCCTGGTCCGTATTCCCAAGGTAGCGCTGTTGGCAACAAACAGATTCTGCCTCGCAAGGTTGAGATTAACATGATACCACTTCGTCCATTATCCGCATGTTTAGTCGTGACCCCCGGGCGGATGACCAGTGCGCCGAACCCCAACGGGGCGTGTGACAACCGGGGCTCTCTGACAGCCGGTGGGGGTTTTGCTCCACGTGGGACCCCGGGCCGCCTGCCATGTTGCCCAATGTTATGCAGCACCTATCGTTGTTGTTGCGTTGCCCTGATAAGCTGAGAAAACCTCATCATTGTGATCCAAAGGCCGCCAAACGCATGACGTTGACCACGCCAACACTGACATGTTTCGAATTGAGGCATCTGTTGCACTCTCGCAGCGATAGTTTGCGACATAGCTAATCGCCCAGTCCCTCCCACTCATCGCCGTCCTCGTCCTCTTCGCTCGAATCGTCTTCGGAGCTGTCTGGATCGCTTGCGCCCTCCTCGTCAGCGCTGCTTGTTTTGGTTCCATTCTTCTTGTCGCCGTCCTCCTCATCCCTTGCGGTTAGCGCGACCGCTTCTCCGGTTGACATAAGCACTGGCATCCCCAGCATGTCTCGAACCATCCGCCCATTCTCATCTCGTAAAAATGGACCCTCTCCAGCATCTGACGGACCCGGAATTTCGGTGCCGTTCCGAACGAATCCCGCAACAAAAAAGCCCATGACTCCATGCCCATCATCCTTGTATGACCGGATGCATCCTTCCGCAACGGCTGTGTCCCCCTCGCAGGCCTCCACCACGCCCCTAACGGGCCAGTCCCTCAGGCCGCTGACCTGGTCATCCCTTGCCAGAATGCGCCAGCCTCGCTCGCGGGCGACATCTGATTGAAGTGCTGCCATAACAACAGCCTCGTTCTCCTGAGCGTGCACCGAACATGTCGAGTACGTTACCCTCTTTGCTGAAGGGAACCGAAACGAGTGCAGCAACAGCGCCAGTTGGAAGGATGACAGCGCTTCTAGCCGGGCCGCCAGGTCCTTTTCCGACTTCATTAGCGTCTCGTTTCCATCGTCGTCCAGTATAACATTCTGCGACTGGCTGGCGACTTGATCGTGCTTCCTCTTGCGCTTGTTGAGACTGGCTGCACTCGCCCCAGGCTGCCGGGGAGGCTCCGGTAGGTGCAGTTCAGGCATCGAGTCTCTGCCCACAATGCCGCTCCCCGAACAGCTTGGATCGAGGAGCAGAGCTCCCACGTTCTTGTACCGCCTATCTGACGGGTCAACCTGCAAGAAGTCGTGCCCGGGCCCAATCCGCGTCATTTGCCTTGAGCCTGCGGTTTTAACCATCTTCTCCAGAATTTTGGCTCTTCTCGAGTCCTTCTCGAAGGCGTATATAATTTGTGATGAGGTCTCAAACTCTGGGCGGTGCTCGTGCAGAATGGAGGCCAAGTGTGTTGTCTTGTTCCCCGGCGCAGCGCATGCGTCGACCACGTCTCCATCCTCGGACCGCGGGTCCAACAAGTAGGCCGGAAAGCACGACGCCTTGTCCTGTAGAATGATCTTGCCGGACACGTACGCTTCTGTTTTGCTCAGATCCGTCCCTGATGTAACGGCAACGAGATTTGGGACGTGCGGATCAATGAAGAGATACTTGCCAGATTTCGAGACGACATCCGGAATACTACTGGCCCTGGAGAACTTGGAAAACGTCGTCTCCAGCTGCTCCTCGATGCTGCTCTTGAGCGCGTTGATTCGCACCCATCGCGGGTAGTTTGCTTCCTCTCCAGCAGCATCCTTCTCAATCAGCTCCCTCAAGGTCTCCAGGGACGCAGCCTTGCGCCTCAGCCTCGCACGCGTGAATTCAGATGTCAGTCGGCCTTTGTGCCTCTCAATGTTGGCTCGCAGCCCGTGGCTTTGAGGTAAGGAGATGCCGCCCTTTGCAAGAAGCAAGTCGTGCGCCAAAAGTAGTGACAACGCAGGAGTAAGCTTTGCTCAAAGTCAGCCCCTAGATTTCTGGCCCAGTGGAAGACAAATCGACTGTGAACAAAACGGACCTTGCGCTCATGCTTAAGCAGCTCAGCCCCCTCGATGACCTCCTTGATGACAGGACTCCATTTGCTCGTCTCCAGGATCAAGGCGTAGAGCTGATTGGGAGGTGACTTGATGCCCTTTTTGCCAAAGACTCGAGACTTCAGACTACCGCCCTCCGCAGATGAAGCCGTCAGGATTTCAGCAGCCTCATGGTAAAGAGACATGATTTTATTGCGTTTTTGGCCCAGTCATGGCCGGGCAATGAAGGTGCCTGGTGAAGAAATGCGTTGGAAGCACCGACCAAATCTGCAGAGGAAGTCGCGGCGTTGAAAGATTAGCCGTAGTTCAGCCGACTTACACAACACCCTTTGCATGTCGGATCAAAAGCTCGATCCAAACATTGCGCTTTGGGCATTCCTAGGATGAGTTTATGTTGTTCCAACCAAACTCAAAGTCGTTGATGGATGTTCTTTACATCGGACTCGGCATTGTGAGCGACCCGAGTTTATTTCCAGTCGTCTTCGTTAACTCTAGATGCACTACGAAACTGAAAAGTAAAAGTCATCAAATGGTGTTTCAAATGTACAAATTGAAGAATCGAAATGTCCACAACGCTCTGAGGTCGAGACTTGCCATCTTTAAACCGGAGTATCAATAGGACGTCCCAACATTTTGCCGGCCAATCCTTGTGCCCCTTCGGTGGTTGATCCAGAACGACCGAGGAGAGTACCCAAGGAGATTGTACCAGATCTGGCTACCCTACATTTTGCTCCGTCAGGAATCGAATGCTTCTACATAGCTTCCTCTAACATCTAATGACGGCTAAGGTGTCGTTTGAGGTGGTTGTGAACATGACGTCGGCCCCGAGTGCCCTTCAGGCTTGCCTTGCCATCTTTGCTGTAAACGGAAAGAGCCCAGCCTCCACCGCAGATGCCAGATGCATCGCCTTCGCAGGCAATGTTGCATTCGGAGTCGTCAAGGTTTTCGGACCCGATGAGTTCGTTGCCGCAGTAGCACTGACCACCGTACTCTGTGCCTGCCAGCAAGAAGCCGGCAGAATTGCAGTGAGAGACGCACTTCTCGTTGCTCATTGGACCGAGGTTCGGGCGGACCTCGCCCTTCAGAACTCGGTCGTTGGTATCCTTGAAGCAGCCGGCGTATTTGAGGCCACCGACAGAACCTTTTCCTGAGATAGGCCCGGTTGTTGAGGCGGGCATCTCACCTGTGACTGTGACTGTCTCCCAGACGGTGACAATTTTTCGCGTACAGGCGGACGGCTTTATCGATCCTGCGGGCAAGGACAAGCCAGTCTTGGAAGACGCAGGGCCGGAAGACTCTTGGGCAGAGTAGGTAGTTGCCCCAGCGGCCTTAGTTGGACCCTCGGTCGAAACCTCAGTCGGAACCTCTGTTGGCTTGTTGGTAGTGGATTGCGCTGGCGGTTCCTTTGCTGAAGACTTCGCTGGGCCCTGCGTTGGCTCGCTGCTAGCCTCTGGTTTCGTGACACTTGTGTTTGGGTTGCCGCTGTTCGATGGCGGGGGTTTGAAACCGTCACTACCGCCATACTCCCAGCCAGTGATGGGGTTGGAACCTGGCAGAGAGTCCATAACACCGTTGGTTATTTCGTCGACAGGAGCCTGAATGGTACACTGGTCGCCTTCGTTCAGGCCGTAGAACAAGCCAGGACACTTGTCCATGCCCGAGGTTCCAGCATTACAGGTGTCAATGATGTGCTGCAGCAGCTTCTCGTCCCATCCCGCCATGAAATCGGCGTGGAGGCTGTAGCCGGTGGCATCCCCGTTGGATAGAACAAAGGGCTGCTTGCCTTGCCCCTGCTCCCAGCGGTCCTTGAAAAGTGGAGTGTTCCAATAGACCTCGATGAAGAGGTGAGGGACATGAACATAGCCCTTGGGGCAATCCATCTTGCCGTTCCCGGCGTCACTGGGGAACGCCATGTTGTTTTTATAGTCGGTCAGGCCAGCTTTGGGGTTGTAGCACGAGGGGAAGTGCACATCGGCGCGAAGGGGAGAGGCGTAGCCATCACAATCCATGTCGGGGAAGCCAACGCCCTCGCCTTTGTTGACGGGATCGCCAATACCAGCCATCTTACCGTTGGAATTGGCAGGCCATGATGGAGTATTGAAGTTGCTGCGAGGGCAGGTCCACTTGACGGCATTGATGGGCCCCTTGGAAGCGTCAAGGTTGGTTGTGCCACCTCCGGTCGGGGGGTTGCGGGCGTCAGTGTCGCCGCTGACAATGTTCAAACCAAGCGGAAATGCCTTGATGTCGTCATTTGTAGGCTCGAAGAAGTAGTACGCGTTGGTGTAGAAGACCTCGACATCCTCGTACTTGCCCGACTTGGGATCCTTGAAGAACAACGTCGGGAACCAGTAGTTGCTGTTGTCTCCCTTGACCATTGCCGTGCTGCAATTTGACTTGGTGAGGTCTTCGCCCTTGGAGTTCAGGCTGAAGCCACTTCCGCCCAAAATGTTGTGAACGTGGCTGGCGACTTTGCCGGGGCTGATGATGGGGTCTGCGCGGCCCCTGGTGAGCATCTTGTTGTTGAAGCGGAGCACAGCAAAGGTTCGTTCGTCCTTTCCGGCAGCGGCCGTGCCTGCGAGGGCCACGACGGCCGTGGCAAAGGCAATCTTCATCTTGGCGACCGATACGCAGTGACCCGCTTTGGTTTGAGTTGATAGGAAAGTCTAGTTTTAAAATTTGCGCTGAATAATGGAACAGAGCTCTCGCTGAGGCGTTACTAAATGCAAGGAAGTGAATGTGGTTGGAAAGCCGTCATTGACCAAGACGTGGCCCGTCAAGTAATGAAAGAAACAAACAGACAACAGCTCGCTGTTTGGGTCGAAAGGAAGTGAAAAGATGCTCAGCAGCTTTCAAAGGAGTGTCAAAGGAAGGTAGGCATGGAAGAAGAACGGCACCTTGAAAATGAGCAGGGCGAAGAGATGCGAGGAGGGTAGGGAGAAGAAGCGTCAATAAGTTATGGCAGGAGAGCCTGCCCGCAGGGGAAATGAGATTCCAGACTGGGTCATGTCTGGGGAACCAAGCCTGGACCATAACCGTTGGCCTCACAGACAAAGAACAAATAGGGGCCGGCGGTGGTGCAGTTCGGCGTCACTGCCAGCAGTGCTTGGCCAGGGCGGGCCGCCATGCTTGCCATGCTTGCTAAGGTCGCAATGCCACGCCGTAATCCAGCATCAGGGGTCGCCATCGCACGCGCAGCCTACTCCGTAGGCTGAGATAGATTCTCGTTGGAAAACCCTTGACCCACCAAACGTCGATGGGCCCGGACATCTGGGCGGCACCGCAACGGGGGCTATGGAGCAATGCCAGCCAGCCAGCAGCCAACAACGTTGGGGGTTGCTGAGGGTGGGCGACTCAGCGAGCGAATAGAGCGCCTGGTCGTGTTCCTACATGGGCCTGACGCTGGCGGGCAGTCGCGCTCAGGTCTGTGATTCGATGCGGGCTCATAACAGAGGCCTAGATGGGTGGTACAACAAGGCTCGAGCAGAACAACTGTGTGAGCCCGGCTACGGTGGAGAGAGAAGGGGAGATGGCAAGGCAGTCCGGATGCGCCCAGGGAAGCAGGTATTCGCCGACGAAGCCCTGCACGTTCAGGGGTTGAACAGCCCAGCGTCAAACAAGACTTCGGACGGCGTCCAGCAGACTTTGGCGCTGGGCCTGTGTGGCAGCAGAGCATTGGTTGTACCTACTGGCAAGCTGTACTCGCATGTAAGTGGCGGCTGTGAGCGATGCTGACGAGCTGAGTTGCCCCCCATCCCCCTCCTCCTCGTGGAGCTGAAAGGGAATCTGAAACCATCCATGACAAGGGTCAGGCGGCAGTGGTTTGCAGATTGCGGGCGGCTATCTGGACGGTCAAACGGAAACACGGGGTGGCGCCCGTCACTGGTGCAAACACGCAGGAATTCAAACGCCGGGCATCTGGCAGCAAAGGTTTTGTGCAAATTACCTGGAAAGGACGTGTCTTCAGGCCCCGAAGCTCGGGTTGCCATCTGCGAGGTGCAAAACGACGTTCAGTATCAGTCGGCCCTGCCCCTCACCCGCGAGGTGGTGGTGGTTGAGCACGAGCAGCGGCCCTCATTGCAACAGGTGCTGCCGACGTCTTCAGTACGCGTCCGATTAGGCTGGTGCCATTGCCAACTTGTCAGTGGCGGCGCCCCCGTTGTCTGCGCCGCTGGGCATTTATACTCGGATTGAAACCACGAGGCACAGTCCTCCAGCAAGGTGGTAATCAACAGGGTTGACTTGGAGGTGTTGGCGAAGCTCAAAGGGGCCCGCCCCTATTCCACATTCCCAGCCGCTGAAACGTGCTAGCGGAGGGGTCAAGCCGCCCAGAGCCGATTGGCTCGTTTAGCCTCTATTGTTTGATCCATTGTGCGGCCCAATCTACTCGAAACTCATGGACCACAGCGTACCTTACCTAGGGAGTACTCGTACGGGGTAGAGGCGGGCGAGGCCGGCATATGTTGTACAACGGTGCTTTTAATGGCCAATGCTCGTTGACTGATCTCCGAGGTGCCTCACCCATCTCAAGAAGCCATCCTGCAGTCACTGAAACACGGCGCTTAAAGCAACCGCCGCCGCCGCCTCCACCACGGACTAACCAGATATTCGTGCAATGCACCCACCAGTATGCATTCATACGGAGTAACGTAGTCGCGCCACGGCTTAGTCGCCCTTAACGAGACCTGTCATGCTGCCGTCACACACCTGCGGTGCGGTCCTACTCACTCATCAACTCGAGATTCTTGCAGCCGCCACTTCGGCAGGTCCCGTGTTCATGTCTCAGCGCCGCACTCTCTTCTGCAGTCTTTGATGCGACCTCGAGCCGCCGCCTCCTTAGACATGATATCAACCATCAGAGTAGGCACATTCTAAGCGCCCTGACGTCATAGGCTGGTGATATTAGTCTCTCGGACGCACTTTGTCCAAATCACGTAGTCTCGGCGGGTGCCCACGACGGTGTCGCTTGCCAAACACATTTACACAATAGCAATGTACGACCGTACCCTGAACGAGAATGAGGTAATGGTCATCAGCCACTGCTCCTCAACTCAACCACACATATGCTGCGATATCCTGTAGCACCTCATTCTTCCCTCGGGAAACAAGTAGCTACCTCCAACCTTCCCGTCTTCACATCCGCGTGAAAGGAGAGCACCGCTGTCGCTCCGTACTGCATCGGGTTGCCTTCGAAAATAACCAGGTCCTTGCTCTTCTTCAGGCCCAGTATCGACTCGATGTTGGTGGAAACCAGGCGCACAGCCTCTCGCTCGTTAAGACCGGCGTACTTGGCCGCCCAGCCGGCTTCGGGGCCCAGACTATGGAGGCGGTAATCCACGGGCATGACTATAGAGGGGAGTCGCCGGATCAGTAGTGCAACGGCAAAGCTATCACATGCGGAACTCACACTCGTCGGCAATTGCCAGTGCAAAGGTAACACCAGCCTCTGTCAAGTAGCTGGCAATGCTGCGGCTGAGGGGAGGCCCAATAACAGCATCCCTGCTTCGAAACTGGTCACCAGAAGGTCGGTTCTGGGTGAGAATCACCGGAATATTGGCCGCGGCCAAGTCCTTTGCGACCTATCTCTTGTCATCAGACGTCGCTCCTAAGATGACATGAACAACAATAGATTGTTACCACTCACATAGGGGGCTTCCTTTCCGCCCATGATGACGAGCTTCGTCCCCGGAAAGTCCTTCTTAATTAAGCAAAGTTGCTGCAAATCGTACTGTGATACGTCTCTTGCTTTAGTGTCAAGTCGTGGAGCTTGTCTTGCGGTGCGGCAAACGTACCTTGTTATGGCTCGTCACCACCAGTGGCAATTCACCGCGCTGCACTTGGCCATAGATTGTCGTATTATGTTTGCTCGCGCCATCCTGCAGCATCTTGCGCAAGTGCTGCACCCCGGCGCCGACCGTGTTCTCGGAAGCCTTGGTACCTTCATCCAGAATCAGGTGCAGGGCCACATCGCCCTGGACAATGCCGCCATCGAGAAGGCTCTTCTTGCCGCTGGTGAGGATTTCCGCGCTTACGCCTTGAACCATGCCACCTGATTCCGTCACAGGAGCCGTGATGGCTCGTGTCACTCCACCCATGCGAGCCCGAGCAAACGACTTGCCGTCTAGCCAAATGCCATGCTTGGCATATGCTACGCTGTCAGGGTCGCCAATCTTCTGTCCCTTGGCGTCGCCGTCGCCAGTCTCATCTTCCGTGGCAATTTCCCTCATCCCCAAGGCCCTGGCTACCGCAGTGAGACCTGGCAAGACGTGCCCGTTTTGTAGGGACACTTTCAGAGCTCGTCCATCCGCTCCCAGGGCTTTAATCTTCTCTGCGCAAAGCTGGTTTGACCCGAGACAGACAACGTTGCCATTGTGGATTACAAGATCCAGGGGCGTTTCGGAATGTTCCGTCACAGATGCGGCTAAGTCGGGATAATTCTCCAGAAAGGTTTTACGAATGCCCTCAATGATGACCGTTTGTGAGCCTTCAGCCGCAAGAGAACACGTCTCATTCCTGAGGCTCTCTTCCGGCTCATATCGAATTTGCGGCTTGCTCGATAAAGCGTCCTTTGCCATCTTTGGAGCTGCGAGTGTGGTTCCCATGCTTTCCTCAACTTTGGAGTCGTTTAGTTGTGGGATCCCGTCGATGAAGACTTGCAAAGGCGTGGCTCCTATGGAAAGAGGATGCGAGTCCCAAACCACGAGATCTGCATCGTATCCTGGTCGGCAGTACCCAACTCGGTGATCAAGGTCGATCGCCTTTGCCGGAATGGATGTGATGGCTTGGAGAGCCTTGTCCTCGGGGAGATGGAAGGAGTGGCCAATAGCCGCCTGAGATGCAAGATACTTCGCATTGATAGGCCCGCCAACATGATCAGACTTGTACGCCACCGGAACGCCGTGCTTGTCGAGAATGTGTCCAGCGTAGAGGCTCGGCGAGTACGACTCCCACTTGTACAAGCTGAATTCTGCAAATATGGCCACCGTGATGTTTTCTCCCTTTTCCTTGAGCATCTCAGGTACCTGCCACGCTTCGGTGGCATGATGGAAGCCGCGGACTCGGTAGCCAAACTCGTGGCTGATCCGTAGCATGGTCTCCATGTCCTCTTGCTCATAGTTGTGGTTCTGCACAATGACTCGTCCCCGGAGGATACCGATTGAAGTATCGAGGTCTAATTGGAACGGGAATTTTCCATTCTTCTGGACAAATTTGACCTTGTCCCCCAGCTTTGACGTGCGGGTATCACTGAGTAGGGCGCAATAATCGTCTTGACGTTCCTTTAGCTCCTTGGCTTTCTGAAAGTGCTCTCGCAGTTGCCATGCGACACCCATCCGAGTATGGCTCCAAACTCCTGTTGGGTTTTCTCCAAACGCCATCTTGACATATCGACGTCGCTCCTCTTCGGGCACCCCCCGCTCAAGCAGAAGGTCTTCAACCACCGGCTCATGGTGTTTTCCAGAGTAGAGCGCGTTCTTGACGACTGTGCCTTCTCCACCGACAATATTGGCGGAGCCTGGGATAATGAGAGACGTCGTGATGCCACCGGAGCAGATGAAATTGGTGGCCGTGTCGTAAGCCTTCAGTCCATCAATGATACGGACCATAGGCGTTAGTGCCTTGGTTGAGGGGTTCATTTCATTCTCGTCACGCCGAACTTGGGTCGTTGGCCACGGCGCGATCATGTGGTGCGAATGCATATCGACCAGGCCCGGGGTCACATAGCGGCCGTGAAGATGGTGCTCAATGGCATCGCTTTGCCTCCCGTTCTTGAGCGTGGCTTCTTCTATGGACACAACCAAGCCCTTGGAAATAGAAATGTCCACGGTGTGAGGGCGGAAAGATTCTCCGTCGAATAGCGTCGCATTCCGGAAGATGATGGTCTTGTTCTGGCCAATTGCGGGGTTCCACCTTGAGTTGGCCGTCCTTGTCGTTGCATCTTCTCGGGCCGGCAGCCGGGAGATGGCAGCGCACTGAGCAACTGCATCTTCGAAGCGCTTAAGAGTCGACGACGCTCCTGGCCCAACCCCGCGATGCGGTAAGACATCGGCTGCGCCTAGAATCAGGCACAGAAGTACCAAGATACAGAGTAGCACACAGTATTTGACACCAGAAAATGTCCAAAAGTCTTGCACGTGGACCATGTACCGACGTCGCCGTTGGCGTGGATATGCGCTGGCTTCATAGGGCGGTGGTGCGGCACCATGCTGAGGAAGAAACGAGACCTTTTTCATGTCGCCGGTGGACATGCTTCCAACGTGCTTCCTGGAATCGGTGCGAAAGCTATCGGTCCAGACTGCCACGAGTGCTGTAAGGCTCTGCAGTCTGGAGAGCGGAAGGACAAGGAGGCGGAGGTTCAGTGAGTCAGTGGCGAGAGTCGATTGAAAGACAGGCGGGTCGCAAACGGCAGGGTCTAGCTTGCTTACGCGTCAGACAATATCAATCGTCGACCTGATGCTTGTGGAGTCTCGAGCCTCGGCGTCCACCGTGATGAGACTCACCGAGCTGGATGGAGGTTTGGGGTTGGAAGCCGTACCCGGCGCCGCGCTGGCAGACGCCACCTTCCTAACTCGGTGGCGAGCTCCTCCCTCCCCTTCCCCACGAGCCCACGCTATCGTCATCTTGGCGCGCTGTTAGATCCAGGAACGAACCTCATAAGAGTTCCCGTCATTATCTTATTGTCTTCATGAGATGCGCTACGGAGTGAATCTGTCTGTGGTCATCATTGACAAAGTCCATTAACTTTGGCGGTCCTCCAGCTCTACAGCCAAAGCTGCGCAGCTACTCCTTGTTAGCAGCGGTCCCTCGGCCAGGGACCTGCGACAGTGCTTCAGCGACCTCGCTCTGGTCCCGAGCCCAAACCCCTCATCACAAAGAACCAAAGTGTCGACGAGCAAGCCGACACTCTTCGGACGTTTGCAGCTCCTGGTAAACCTGCATCAGCTGCAGCCCCCGCCTTCGCCGAGCCTGACCTTTGGGACCTCACTTCCCAGCGAGACGGTTTATCTGCAAGCTGCCGGGGCTGCTACCCAATGGGCCCTCGCCCCATATGTTCCGGCTTTGCTCTCTCACTTGCATAAGAATCGATCCATGCGTACGAGGAGTGAAGGAGACAGCCCGTAGGCACTCAGCAATCAAGAGACCTTTCGTCGCTAGGCTCTTCCCGTTGAACAAGGAGATCAGCAGCCACCCCTCGACCCCAGCCGCAGCCTCATATCCACCACCATGCGTATCGCTCCAGGTCATTTCTGACCTGCACCTCGAGGTGGGCTAACAGCAGTCCGTACGACGGCTTCGACCTCTCCGTCCTGGCGCCGTACCTGGCCCTCGCTGGTAACGTCGGCTGTCTGGCAAACTACGGCGCGTTGTCGCGATCCTGCGCCGCCAGACGCAGCGCTGGATGCGCACTTTTCTCGTCCGCGGCAGTCACGACTTCTAAGATCTGAAGTTTGCCGCAGGCCTGAGCATCGCGCAGAAGTTGACGGACTCCGGGAGCCTGTGTGGCAATGTGTCTCCTCCAACAGACGAAGCCCGTATATCGGGGCCGGTGCCGTCGCACGCCATTTTCGGGTGCACTTTGGGGTCAAATGTCCCGGCCGAGGACAGAGATGTAGGGGCAAGTAAGGTCATTGTCCTTCGCAAGATCTAGGATTGGATAATGAAGGAACACAAAGACGCCCACAGGTCCGATCTTCGGTGGCTCAAGGCCCAGTTGCAGTGAAGACTGCGGTCCGAGCCTGTATTTCACTTGGCAAGGTTCGCCACGACACCTGCCTGCCGATGGGCTGCGGAGCTACAGGCCCCCGGTCTCGCATCCTTGATGCAGGACGGCGAGTACAAGCAAGACGTCGTCTTCGATCCGGCCAAGGTAGTATGCGTACCGATGAAGTGGCGAAGGATAAAAGGCCACCAAAACGGTCTGGGGCTGAGAGATTTGTGTTTCTTGTACCGGTCCGCCGTGCAGGTGACAACTCACAGGTAACGTCAGGATCGCAGGAGGAGAGCAGCAACCAACCACAGAGACCCTCTTTTAGTCATGATGGGCGAGGCGTGAAATGCTCGTGGGGTTGATCGACCCGGAGCCGGCTGTCCCACATTGTAGGCGTCGAGCCTTGTTGCGCCCTGCCTACAGACGTACTGCATGCCCATGTTCTCTGACACCAGGAAGTCGACAACAAAGCAAGATGTCTGAATTTGCCGAAAACTACTTAGACATCCTCGCCCATGGCCCTCTTCATAAGGTACAAATCCAGGGAGGAAAGAAAACGGCGGACAGGGTATAATTATCGTAGCATTAGGAACATTCATCCCAATGACGGAACAAACAAGGCATGACGCCGTTCACTCGAATGAGGTTCGTGTCGAATCATCAACGGGTAGTCCCTCAGCATCGTTACCCTCTCTCCTAGCTCTCGTCCATGCCTTTTGCGCCATGCCGAGATATCAATCTGGCGGTTTTTCAAGCTTTGCTCCATGCTTCATCTAATCCAGAGCCATTCGCCGTTTTCGCTGGCCCTGTGAAATCCCACCCTCATCGTCGTTTTCAGAAAGGTCATCTTGACCCCTTGCATTCTTTGATTTCTCATTGCCCTTCTTGATCGAGATAATGCAGCCTTGCTCCTTGAGGCGCTTGGCCAGGTCACTGCTTGGCAGCATCCCGGGAAACTCCTTGGCGCTGTATACAAGGAAGACTTCGCTCAAAGCCTCTGTCAGGATGGGAAAGTGTCTGACCATGCCAGCGCGGCTCGGGTCTATCATTACGAGAGTAAACTTCAGTCGAAAGGCGCCCGGTGTGCGGCATGAGAGATCAGAGAAGCAAAAGAAGCATCCCTCCACACCCTGCTCGTCTTGTCCAACGAAAGGGGTGCCCACGAGTGATCCCATCAGCCGGCGCTGGTGTTGATATTCTTCGGGCATGAAGGACGCATCGCGCGTACCTGACTCGTCGCATATGGCGCAGTTCATGATGTAGCTCTCGTACCGCAAGTATGACCGAATCTCATCCTCAGTCATGCGGGAGCTCTGAATATGGAGCTGGACAATGGGTGGCGGATCTATGACACGCCTGTCCCTATCACCGAATCCGCATGCCCGTGCTGCCTTAGGTTGTTGCCGCAAACTTAAGCTGAAGCTGATATCGTTCAGAGCTTGCACTCTGCTGGGGCCTAGGAGATTCGTCATCCCGGGTATGGCAGTACCGTCTGCAAGTTCTCGAGTCCGGGTCACTGGGTGGGCTTGTGCTGTTTGAGACTGACTCGGGGCAGGAACGGGCGATGGTGTCTGTTGCAGTGAGCGCTGAGCGTCACGAGACGCTTGGCTTCTCTGGAAGTGCTGGTGATGCCCGTGCAAGGGTGGCGCGGGATGTGATGGAGCTGGCGGTTCCCACGTGTTTCGAGGCGGTCCTCGTTCGTACGAGTCGTCGGATCCAGCCAATGTAACAGGCGGTGGTGCCCAGGCCTCCTGGCCAGGCGGCAATGGGAGCCGGCGGTGATGAGATTCTGCGTCGAGAGCAGTGCCGGTGAAGGTGGAAGGCAGTGGAGGGAACGACGGATGGGTAGCGTGGGGTGGAGTATTGGCGCTCCGTCGATCCTGAAACAGAGTCGCGGTAGACATGGGGGTTGGCGGAGGATGGGGGTATGAAATAGTCGATGTTCCGGTCACGAGGCCTTCCGGAGAAGGTAGTCGAGAGCCTCGGTGAGATGGGCTGACGACGTGAGCCTGGGTGTTAGAATGGTGGTGGTTGTGGTGGAGGGCGTGGCCGTGCTGGTTGGGGACCCAGTCATTATATGGGAGAGACATGGCTTCAAAGCCTCCATGCCCACGAGCTTCTATGTTGATAGAAGAAGAAGACATGGGAGATTGGGTTCTAGCGGCTTGTCTGTTGGCATTCGCCAAGTGTGGACAGGGTCCTAGAGCCGAAGACATAGTCAGTACTCGTGCTCGTCAAGTAGACCAAGAGAAGACGGGCGTACCCTAGCACCAGGGCGCCCATTCACACGTCAACGCCGCCAGTCTCGTCTGGAAATGCTTAGATCGGGATTCCGGGTACCTCCCAACAGCGCCCGTGCCTGAGCCAGCCTTGGACGCGTGGGTTCTATCCTGCAAGTCGGCCCTAACCTGGTTGCCGGTGACGGTGGAGATAGCCAGCTCCAGCACGTCGGCGACAGCGGGGGGTCAGGGAATGCCAGTACCGTGCGTATTGACGAGTAACGCACACCTGGTAGTCCGTAGACAGTAAGGCCTAGTCGAGGCGACGGGATGTCTGAGACGTCCTGTTTGAGAGAGTACCTACGGGACAGGCAGGCATTGGCGCCATCCAGAGCTCACATGTAGGCTAGATGGCTAGGTCCTCGCACGCCGGCCTCACTCGTGCTAGCCAGGCAGTCAAGACAGGTGACAGTGCCGTCAGAGAGTGCCAACAATGCACACCCTTGCCAATGGGCCGACGCTACGAAGTACCAAGGCATCCAAGGCTAGAGCGGGATCGAGGATCGCGCCAAGCGCGAGGAAATGGCGATCACTCCCTGATAACCAGAAACCGTCGAGAGCGCCACGTTTCTCGGACCTGGCCACCGAGAGCCGGACAAAAGCAAGTCCGTCACAAGCTTGGACAGAATTCCAAGGAAGACACGGAGGAAACGAGCAGCGACAATTCGGGGGAGCGAGGGAGCGACGGGGGCGGCGGCGGCGGCGGCAGAGGTAGGACGGGCAGCACAAAGCGCAGGGCATATGCATCTCCTTCGATGGAGGGATGTGGCCCAGCTAAGTCTACTCTTTACCCCAGACGTGTTTGTAGGGAAGGCCAGTCATCATCTGTGCCGGCTGCTCAGGCCTAGCCTCTTGAGTTTAGTTCTCCGCTTGCACGCAGGTAACGATGCAGTGGAGGTGGAAGGTCCGCGGCCTTCAGTGGTGACTGGCCAGGGCCAAAACAGGAGGTATATGACAGATCTCATTCAACTACATGTCTGGCGGCAGACCCTGGTCCATGGCATCCCCTTGTGGTTGTGTGGATGATCCCGAGGCGCTGGACCGTCCCACGGCATCCAATCTCCTACCAACACCGCGGGCGAGGGCCCAACGCCCTTTGTCGACACCGGCTTTGGCGTCGCAGTTCGCGCGGTTCGAGATTGCGCGCCGCTGGGCACGAATTGAACTGTGGCAAGACACGTACCAGCTGCTGTTTGAGTAGGCTCAACCGCCCTGCCGCCTCTATCTGCCGGCCGGCTACGGCTGCGTACCGGCTCTTATGCAGAGAAGGGTTTCATTGCTAAGTGTGATTTGTTGCCTGAGCTTCCGTTTGTCGAGAGCGCCGGCCTGGTCCGACAGACAGCAAGTGTGCTCCGCCAATGTCGGCCGTCGGCGACCGCAACGACGAATCGACTTATTGGCCAGCTAATGCTCTATAGTGCAGGTATTGCCATGCTCAAGCACCCAGTGAGCGTTTGCCGGGCCGCGAGCCACAGGAGCAATGAGCGGCGGCATATGTAAGGTCAGGCTCATGGACCGCGCTGACAAGGCGTCGCAGGTGCGACTGGGGTGACGCCGGCTTCGCTTCTGGAACCGGCAGCGTGCTTCCTGGTCGGTACTCCACACAAGACGCCGCATTAACGCGCCTGCAGCGTGCTTGGCAGCTTGGGCTGCTGTGGTAGGCGAATCGCAGGCATGCAACTTTACAGAGCACTCCACGGCAGACGCGCTCGCGTGGTTGCAGGAGGAGGGTCGGCGGCGGCGGGCTGGCCGCCTAGGCTGGGGCACCACTCGCGTGCTTGCTCTGGGACGGTATTCTTCCAACGTGGTCAGCACTCGACTCTTACTTTGCTTGCTTTTTTCCCGGACTTCCTCCACCACTGTTACCCTGCAGCAGCGCATCTTGTCCGCTTTCTCGTACAGCACAGTTTCAGTCGGCAAGGGGGCCTGGCAAGGAACAGCACAGCTGGAACGGCCGGCTCGCAGGGCAGGGTTCCGTGGCAGGAGTTGTGCTTTGCAGCTCGCTGAGTCGATGTGTCGGTTGCCTGTCCGCGCTGGGAGTGTCTCGTCGTTGCAACGTGCTAGAGGAGCCACGGATGGCCACGGGGATCCATGGATGTCTCAGCGCCAGCCCGGCGCCGCGGGGGCTGGTGAAGGACTGAGGTCGAGCACGAGCAGTCGGGGGCCCTTGCTGGTTTAGGGCGATCGCCAGCTAGCGCAGCCAGCCCCGCAGTTGCCCAACTTTTGCAGCGGCCGAGTGGGCACTTCCCTCACTGACTGCCGCCGAGCTCCACCCCTGCCTAACGTTAGTACCTTACGTAGCAGCTTCACCCTCCTCTGCTTGGTCTCCAAATCCGCGCTGCCGGAACCTGTCGAGGCACAGCACAATGGCGATGGCAGCCGCTACGAGTATGCAAATTGGCAGGAGAAAAGAAGGCTTTACCCAGCCCGTCTGCCCTTGCAGACCCTTGCAGGCGCGCTCCGTACTTGCCCCGGGACCTCTCGTACCGAGACAAGTTTCCTCCAGTCAGCCATGTAGGCCGACTGGATCGCCTCATGTGGGCATTGATCGCTGACCACATACAGACGCATTATGCCCCTCGGCAGGAAAAGAAAATTGCTACGTCCTGGTGGCCAGCTATTACGGAAGCTTCAGCGGATACTCACAAACAAATCCATGCTTTGGGTCCGGACGCCGGACGCCAGAAACCCCCTCGTCGGCCTGCCAGCGACAGCGGCGCCCAAAACTGGTCTCATACGAGTAAGTGCGCTGCGTTAGTTGACCTGGAGAAACGACATTGCTAGCCCGCGGCCCCGTCTATGCACATGTTCATGCATGGCACGTACAAAGACGAGAGCGAGACAGTACACCGCTCGTTGGACTTGACGCTAGAGGAGCGAGCCGGGGGCCAGCCCTGGCAATCCTCGAGGGCTGAACAGAAACTGCAGCAAGCTGCCACCAACGCATCAACTGAGCTCTAACCAGCCTCCGGTCTTTGGGATGTCTGCTGCGCGGAGGGCGATGAACGGCGCCCTTTCGAGGCTTTAGGTGCACAACGGCGAAGACGGGCTACACCGGTCCACTGCACAAACTAACAGACAGAGTTCAACGCCTCGGTCGAGTTGATGGGGGCGGCAACACGGTCCGTTCCTCGCCCGGTGATTAGTGGCAGGCCGCACTAAACTGGCCAAGGAATAGTCGAGGGGAGACGAGCCAAGCAAGTCGCCAGTCGGCTCAGTGCGGCGTTGCTTTTTTTTATTTTCAGCGTCCAACGGCAGGCATTACGCCGGCATGACCGCATGGGACGCGATGAAGTGTCGGCCCGCCGAGCACCGGGGCCACGGGATTTGGGTACCCACGTTGCTCAACAACCCGTCATCGTACATGGCGCCATACCTTGTTCCGCTCCTCCCAGATTCACCGGGACCCAACATCTATCATGTCTCCGGTCCTGTCGTCTCGCAGCAACGCCTGGCTTGCCGCCTTGATTCAGGCCATCCAACCAGCCTCCGGGCGTGTGCATCGTGAAACTACCTGCGCTTCTCCACTGGACTGGCCTCAATGTCAGCTATTGATTACGAGTGGGTAGCTCGATTTGATGACACGCGCCAGCCCAACTTCCAGGTTCCTGGGTCAAGTTTGTCTTGGCGCAGATGGGCTGACACGTGCGCACGTTTCTCCCTTCAAGTCGTCTCTGTTTGACTCACCATTGGCCATACGTGATCCTGACGATGGACTCTCACCCTCCTGTCCTCATGGGATTTCGACGCGCGACCGACCCTGCTGGCACATGCATGATCTCGCAGTCGGCAGGTGAGTTAGTGGCTCAACTCGACATGTATAAAGTCCTCGAAACTCCCGGCGAGATGCTTATGTGGGACATTGGCATCCTCAACACGGCCAGTGCCAGGCTGAGATCTCTTCCCTGGTCGAGATGTCCATGTCTGAGTGGCGCTGGCGATCCAGCATGCCGCGTGGCCGCTCCCGGTAAGCACCACTGGACATGCCGCTAGACTCTCCATGTCTGTTTCGGTTCTGAGTTGATCTGAGAGTCAATCTGCCTTGCAAACGATATCACCCTAAATCAGCCGCCAAGGTCGCATCTGCTATGTTACCTCACCTTGCTCAAATCACCGGCTTGTGGGACATGCGCGACGTACATCAGTACCTCGAGTCTCTCAGACACGAGTCTCTCAGACACCTTACATCGCCATGCTGCATCTGTGTCAAGAAACGTCATAAGCGTAGATCAGCACGCTCGTTCTGGCTCGGTTTTGTCGGCCTTGTCCGAAGATAGTGGATGTCGAGGCGCGAGGACAACGGTATCGATAGCGCATCTTGAACCACAGCCGCCAACGCCCGTCCATCTGCCCTACCGCCCCGGGGGGATGCACTAGGGCTCTCGACATGCAGCATCGCGTGCAGGACCACGAGGCTCGAGTCGGCACACCATGTGCGTCAAGACGCGCGGTAGAGGTGTCGTTCCGAGACAGTCTTACAAGGGGGCGCCGATGAGAGATTTCTTTTGCCCTCACAGGCCCCGCCTCGTCTGCCGTCTCCATACGTGTTCAGCTTGAAGTTGAGCAATCTCTGAAATTGACGAAGCGCATTGCAAGCTGCGTTCACTTGGGCATCGTGAAGTTGCCAATGCCCTCTGCCAGTCCATGTATTTTTAAAGATGCGGGGGAGACAGGGGGTGGGGGACCAAGAACTAACGCTGTTCACCGGGTTGCAATGCTGTCTTTGTTTGTCTCGGTAGCATTCTGTGACCTTGCCAGGCCGACAAAGACTAACTCGTGGCATTCTACGAAGCGTTGCCTCTTCTCTCACTGCATGGCGCAAGCGAGAGCACGAGTGAAACGCACGACATCTGCCATGTGTTGATGCGGAGGGTCTGGCAACCTGCAAGTCTGACTGGAGAGTACGGACTATGCAGTTGAGAGCCCCGGCAGGTGAGGTCCAACGAGACATTCAGCTCATGGCCTCAGACCAACCTGGCACAAGACTCGGATGTCACGTTGCGAAGTCTGGAGCAACCGGGATGTTTTCTCGGATTCGTGCTTTTGAAGCCAGTCCGATGCTCAGGCCGATGCCGTCGGTAAGTCATGACGCTGGCTCTTGGCACCCGTCTGAGGAGACGCAAGCCTAGTGAATCACTGACCCCTGTTAGTTGAAGAAGCAAAGTGACATCAGGTGTAGCCCGAGAATTGGACTAGCTTGGGTCATTTTGGGTACGTCGGCGTTGGCAGGTTATCCTTACATTCACAAGTTCCTACAATGTGGCGGCTAAGGGGCCGATGGAAAACAGAGGCCAGGCTTTCATGGTGGCAAACGTACATTGGCGAGTTCTCGTGCACTCTGAAGATTCTTTTCGTGATTGCAGTGCGTACTTATTGTAGCCGACAGAAGCATCGTCGTCTTAAACGCGCTTGCCATGGCCTTACATGTTGGCCTGCATATTGCAACACCGTGGTGGTTGCAGGCCAGCCCCCTCAATTCCCATAGGCCCTTTTCGTTCCAAATAATCAAAACAAATGGCTCCAGCGCTGAATTTTGCCGCACAAATATGATCCGTCAAGAGCATGACAGAAGATGAACGAAGACATCCATCTGAAGTGCAGATTACAACAATGATAGAAATGAAGAGCACCGTCCCAGCATATGCCATGTTGAGCGCGCTCTGTTGCCGCCAAGTTTCATGTCCAGCTACTGCGGACGCAAATCTGGTTCAAGCTTGGGCGTCCGAGATGCAGATTAAAAAAGAGGTAGGTCTGAGAAGAGCACTTCTCTTGGGCCGGAATTTAGATTCGGTTGCCGTAGACTGTTGCAGGATAGTGTCAAGGGGTATAAAAAGAAGCCGTCGCGGCAATGTGGGTATACAAAAGGTGCCCTTGGAAAGCAAAGTTGCAAATGCTGGGGTCCGAAAGGGCAAGGAAAGTTCTCGTACGGCTCTCGCTATAAGAAGGAGCCGAGGGCGACCACCATGGCCGCCAGCGTGATGGCGTATGAGGGGAGTACTGCCACAGCTGCACTCACTGCCTTGGGCAGTGTTCCATTAACAAAGTTGGGCCCGCAAATAGTGTTAATCTGACGAGCCGCGTCCTCGTAGTTGCTGGCAACGAACTGCTGCCTATCGGCCGAAGCGGCGTTGTATAGTGCCATTGTCTCTTGCGTGCACCAGTTGCACGTGGGAGACGAGGCGCCGGGCAGCGCCAGGCCGTAGGGCAAGAAGTAGAGGTATGAGTCGGACGGTGTAGTGAGGTTGGTCACAGCGTTGGCGTAGCAGTACGAGTTGGTACTCGGATCCTGTAAGCAGGTGGCCGAGTAGATGACTTTGTAGGCCTCGAGGCCGCGCCAGGCCTCTAAAACGTTCACCTGGTTCTGGTCAAGCTCGGCCTTACAGTTTGCGCTGGTGCTAAGGTTCTGAGCGGCCTTGGTGAGGAAATCGGTGCAGGAAACAACGTCGGCCTTGCAGGTGGCATCGAGCACGCGGACGATACTGACGAGCTTCTTTTTGGCCTCAAAGAGTCCCCCCGATGTCTATGAGATGCAGTGTCAGAGGCAATTTTGAGAGGGCTCTATCCATCCATGTCTGACAACGCTTACCTGAATCAGCATGGAGAGGGGATAGCAGCTCTTGAACGTTGGGTTCGCCAGCAGGTTGGTCATGAAGTTTGGGCATCTATCGTCCGAGTTTGGACCCTTGAAGTCGGCCGGTACGGCGCCGTCAAAAGGAGACGGTAAAGGAAACTGCGACGCTTCGCTCGTGGACGTGGAAGTGGACGACGCTATGGATATCGTCAGGGTTGTCTGCTGAGCCTTGGACTTGGTCTGATCCTTCGGCGGCGCCTCTCCACCATCGTCTCGTGCCTTCAACCGCAGCTCTCGCGCAGCGCCGTCTGTCGTCGCTTCCCAGGGCAGCGGCGCGGTGGCCATGGTGTTAGCGCGGCGGTCCACCACCAACGCCGGGTAGGCACTGTTGAGGGATGGCGGGGCTGTAGTTTGTGCAGGAACGGCATCCCCTTGCGCAGAGACTACGCAGCTCAGGGCGGCGAGCATGGCCAAGGCGACGAGCGGCATGCGCATCCGGGGCAGTGCGTGCCGTAATCGACCGGGCTTGGATCGTGATGTTGTAGAGGTGGAGGAGGACAAGGCCGTGGGACAGGCGGGATGGGGCTTGGCGGCCCGAGACGAGAATGTGGAAGTCATTAGGAAGCGGTAGCGGTAGGATGCCGCTTGGTGAGGTCGTGGTCGCACGTCGCGGAGGTGAGGTGTTGTGCGACGAGAAACAGCGCAAAATAGATGGTGGTCCGAGGTCTGGCTCTCGGGAGTCGTGTTGAGCGCTGCTGGCTCACTGCAGTCTCATTCGGAGTTGTGTGCTACCCTTTTGATTGCTCCGTCTACCGGTGTTCGTCTGATTGCAGTGTACGAGATGCAATGGTGACTTTTCCGGGCAGTCATCGAGGTCTCACAAGTCGGGGCCGTCGCGGTGTGAAGGGGGCGAAAGGAGCGTGTCCGCCGTTGGGTTGGCGGGGATAAACGAGTGACAGAGCTACAATGAGCTTTTGGGGGACTTTTTCGCGCAGACTTGCGGGTTGTTGGCGTTGGTTGGCGTTGTTGGTTGTTGGTTCGTGTTGGTGTTGGTCGTTCGCGTTGAGTCTCCCTCAGTCGTCCTCGCTGTGCCTCGCGTAGCAGCAGCAGCAGCAGCAGTAACAGCAGCAGCAACAGTGGCAGGAGTCGTCAGGAAGAAGGGAGAGGCACCGCCAACAGCGCAAGTTGACGCGACGTCTGAAGCGTCATGAGCGATCGTCGCGGGCCGTTGCAGAAAAGAGGACAGAAAGTGAGGCTTGTGAAATAGATGAAAGAAGCAAAGATGAGCAGGAACAGAAGGTACGGGGGGGGGGGGGGCCAGGC
>JALHBY010000070.1:88827-282266 GCA_024340155.1 Tolypocladium pustulatum
TATTATTAGTACGAGCAGAAGCCTGGGGCGAGAAACGGAAAATGGGCAGGACAAGACAGACTATTGGGGGCGTCTAATTTGCGAAGCCTCCATTCCCTGCGGCTCTTGATTGTTTGCGCCGCTTTCCCATGTCACATTGCTGCTCCTGGAGGAGCGCAGTGCTCGTCTTTATCGGGCACCGTCGCGTCCATCCATGGTATCGCGAGGTAGGTAGGTATTGCAGAGCGACACGTGAGCCCGAGGCCCTGCCTCGTCTCCATCATCCTCATCGCCACCACCACCACCACCACCGCTGCCATGGATCGCCGGACCTCCGGTGAAGCCCGCATCTCCTACCGAGGAGCCACCCGTCCATCTCGTCCGCACCAATGGCCGTCTCCCCTCCCCTGCCAAGCCCGGCCGGCCCCTGTACTATTGACGCGCCAGAAGCTGGGGGTCCCGCGTCGCCAACGGGCATGGCGCCATCACCAACAGGCTCTCCCACCGTCGGTCTGGGCACAGCTTCACGCTCCCGGGGCGCGGCACGAGCTACAGTATTCCGTCTGATGCTGCCTCCGCGTCGTACTCGTACATGCTTCGTACGAGTGCGCGCCCGTGGAGCTCCGCACTCCGTACCGACACTTGGCATCCTGTCGTCCTGTCTTGACTTTCCGTCGCTTGTCCAAGCTGCGCCGCCGCCTGTCTCACCACGAACCGAGCCCGCCATTCCCAACCGGCTCTGTCTCACTCCCACACGCGGGCGCTGCTGCCGTTTCCCGAGCACCTTGTTTCACCTCCAGGTGTATCCGAGATGCACCTGCTACTCGTACTGAGGAGCGTCGAGTTTCGGTTCCTCGCTCTAATTGCACTCGCGCCCCGTTCGATATTCTGCTCCAGGTCGTGAACCTTACAGAGCAGCGAGTCTGACTACGTGCTACGCGAGTGGTCAACGCAAAGACGGCTGGCGGTGACTAATACAAGCCGACAACGCATGCGAATACCACCTGCGGAATACCACCCTCCTCTTCCGGCCGCAATTACGACCCGAACTTGCGCTGTCATGGCATGAACCGTCTCGTTCCTTTTTGCTGTAACTACCGCAAGGCGAGGGCAGCCGCGCAGACTCTTCTAGAACCGCCATCCCAAGAGGCCAAGACCTCGTGTTGGCTCGCTATTCCTTCTGGTATTCGGGTGGCGGGCCGGCGCTTGGCCGCGTGTAATTATGCGCAGAGGCGCAAACACGTCGGCTTTCCGTTCGGCTCTTGACGAAAGTTCTGCTCCGCATATACGGCATACAAAGCAATTACTTTCAGTCAAAGCGCAGCGTCGCCAGCATGTTGGCCCGGGCTAGTCAATCGGCAAGGCGACTTGGCAAAGTAAAAAACCGTCTTGGCGTTGGCACTCGTCTACTCGTAGCAAGGTAAAGTCGTAGCTCGTCGTAATTGCACGCATTCAAATGATCAGAGTAGATTCTTGTCTCTTTAAAGTCTGAGATGGATTACGAGTATATACCTCTCACAGCCATGCGGGGGCGACAAGGCTCGCCATGCATATACCCCTTTTTACCCGGTAATGCCGCTTCCTTTATAGATCCCAACGCCAGTACATGCAAAAATCAGCACCATCGAACCGGTCCGCCGAGGGGACCGGCTCTGGATATCTTGTTCCCCATGTAATTCAATCAAAGTCAATCAGCAAAGGCTTTGCTTCTCCTCGTCCTAGCCGTGCTTGGCCAACGACTGCAAGTTGACCAGCTCGGCGTATCGCCCGTTCTTCTTCATCAGCTCAGAGTGGGTGCCTGCCTCAACGATCCGTCCCTGGTCGAAGACGTAGATGACATCGGCCTTTTGGATGGTGCTCAGTCGGTGGGCCACGGCGATCGTGGTACGGCCCTTGGCCGCCTTGTCCAGCGCCGCCTGCACGACGTGCTCCGATTCCGAGTCCAGCGCAGAGGTGGCCTCGTCCAGCAGCAGAATCTTGGGGTCGCGGATCAGAGCTCGCGCAATGGCGACGCGCTGCTTCTGGCCGCCAGACAGCAGAGCGCCCTTGCTACCCACCACCGTGTTGAAGCCCTCCGGCAGCGACACGATGAAATCGTAAATGTTGGCCTCTCGGCAGGCAAATTCAATGGCCTCGTCCGACACCACCTCTTTGGCGCTGCCCAGCACAATGTTTTCTCTGATGGTTCCCTGGTACAGGGTCGGCTCCTGGCTGACCAGGGCAATGTGTGAGCGGTAGTCGTTAATGTTGAGCGTGCTAATCTCCTTGCCATCAATGAAGACTCCACCGGCTAGAGGGTCATAGAAGCGCTCCAGCAGAGCAATCGTAGTGCTCTTTCCGCAGCCTGATGCGCCGACCAGAGCAATGTACTGGCCAGGGCGGACCGAGAGGTTGAGACCGCGCAGCACGGGCTGCTCAGGGCGAGTGGGGTAGCGGAAGTGCACGTCTCGGAACTCGAGGTGGCCATCAACCGCTTCGAGGCGCTCTCCCTCTTCCGACCATGAGTCGATGGCCGGCTTGCGGTCAAATAGTACCTTCAGCTCTTGCGCGGCATGGTGAGCCTTACCCATGTCTGGCGCAAAGGAAAAGATGGTGCCGGCAGATTGGGCGCCAAAGATGATGGCCATGAAGCAGAGGAAGAACTGGAACATGTCATACTCTTTCTTGCCGATGAGCGTGCCTCCGTACCAAAAGCCAAGAGCAAAGCAGAGGAAGAGCATGGACTGCGACGCGGCGTAAAGGGCGCTCGACTTGAGGATTGACACCAGACTGCGGCGCTGTTGCTCAGCCAGAGCGTCATGGTACATCTTCAGCACGTCGTGCTCACGCGTAAGAGAGGCGACGGTGCGGATGGCAGAGATGGCCTCCGAGGCAAAGGTTGCCGACGAGGCGTACGCCGCCTTGGAGCGTCGCTGGAAGTGAGCGAGCATCCAGAATCGGAAGAAGCCGCAGCCAAGAAGGATTGGGATGGTAGAGATGCAGACGAGCGACAGCTTCCACCCGATGGACGTGGACATGACAATGGCCGCAATAAGGGTCGTCATCATCATAAGCAGGGTTCCTAGCGTCACACCGCTAAGACCAGCCACATGGGTGGTTTCCGTTGACAAGAACGACGTCAGAGCACCAGCCGTGTTCTCATCACTGTCGAAGAAAGCCACGTCTTGCCGCAGCATGGCCCTGAATGCCTTGTCTCGGACGCGGTGGACGAGGCGCTCAGAGCACCTGGCGAATGCTATGCCCTGCGTAGAAAAGGCAATGAACTGAACAAAAGCAAGCATCAAGAACATGGCGCTCCAGAAATCCGAATCCTTCTTAACCTGGTCGCGGTTGGCAGGCGTTATGGGTTGAGACAGGGTTGTGATTTGCTTGGCGAAGAAGACTACACATGGGCATATTAGCATTCGAATGGGACACTCATGGGAAACGCAGGACGAATAGCTTACCTGCCGAGGTTGGGTTACCGCCACCGCAGATGGCGGAAAAGACGAGACCAATCAACATCAGCTTCCATTCCGGGGCGTTGAAGGACATGATGAGCTTCATCAACGTCCACAAGCCATACTTTTTCGACTCTTCCTGCCGAGCCCTTTGCAAAGCGACGCTAGATGCGGACTTTTGCGTCGACGTGCGTCGGAGCTTGGCGGCAATGTTGTCATCCGGGTCGGCAACATAGTCGCCCTCCTTGTTCGACATCTTACGGACGAGCTCCTCGTCCTCCGCATCAATCTGTGCCACTTCTTCGGCCGTCGGGCCCTCTGCAGCGGCAATGTTTTGTGCAGACACGAGATTGTAGTAGGCCCCCCGCTTTTCGAGGAGCTCGTCGTGAGTGCCTTGCTCCACGATGCGGCCAGTCGACATCACAACAATGTTGTGGGCGTCCTTGATGGTTGACAGACGGTGAGCAATGCTGATGGTAGTGCGACCTGCAGCTGCAGCCTCGAGGGCAGCCTGAACCACGCCTTCCGACTTGGTGTCCAGAGCAGAAGTGGCTTCGTCGAGGAGCAAAACTGTACAAAGTCAGCATCAGAGCTTTACGGAGTGAGACTCGGTAGAGGGTACAACGCACTCTTTGGGTCAGAAACAATGGCTCTCGCAATGGCAATGCGCTGTTTTTGGCCGCCAGAAAGGAGAAAGCCACGCTCGCCAACATTGGTCTCATAGCCTTCGGGGAGAGCTGAAACAAAATCATGGGCGTTGGCCTTGATGGCGGCCTGGATGACAAGCTCCCTATGTCGGTCCTCGCCTTCGTCCTCCCATCTTGTTCCAATCAGGCCGTGGCGGATGTTATGGAAGATGGTGGTGCCAAAGAGCGTGGGTTCCTGACTGACTAGGGCCATCTGCTGACGCAGCCACCTGAGGTTGATCTTGCTGATGTCGTGGCCGTCGAGATAGACGGAGCCCGCGACAGGGTCATAGAATCGCTCGACGAGGCCGACAATGGTACTCTTACCGGAGCCAGATGCGCCGACGAGGGCGGTGGTCTTGCCGGCCGGGATCTCGAGGCTGACACCGTCCATGACCACGACCTCTGGACGGGAGGGGTAGATGTGCTGGACGTTCTCGAGCCGAATGTTGCCCTGCAAATTCTCCAACTTTTCGCCCTTGTCATCATTGGGGTCGAGGGGGGAGACTCGGTCGATGGTGTTGAAGATTTTGGCAGCGGCGGCGATGGCGGTGGTGAAGGCCTGGATGTTGGGAGTCACGTTGCCGAGGTTGAAGGCTCCGATCATGACGGACATCATGATGGTGAGCACCTTGGATAAGGGGATGATGCCCTCGATGAGGAACTTGCTGCCCTGCCAAAAGGCCAAGCCGTAGTTGAGGAAGAGAATCAGCATCATGCCGGCGACCATGACGGCCAGGGAGCCCTTGAGGCGGAAGCCGTAGTACTCGGCCTTGGCGAGGTGCTTGTCGTATTGCTTGGCGAGGCGGTCCTGGGTGCCAAAGGCGACGGCGTTGCGGATGGAGCTGATGACCTCGTCGGCAAGGCTGCCGCCCTGGGCGTACGACTCAAGCGAGGCCTTGTTGTTCTTGAGCATGTAGCGAGAGCCGGCACCGACGTTGAGCAACAGGGCGAAGACGGTCGACGACAGGATGAGGGTCAGCTTCCAGTAGTTGACGAAGCCAATGATGAAGGCGGTGACAAAAGTGGCGAGGGCAGCCAGAGTCAGGGAGACCTTCTCGGAGATGCCGTCCTGGATGAGGTTCGTGTCCGAGGTGATGCGGGTGGTGACCTCGCCGGCGCCGAGTTTGTCAAAGAAGCCAATGTTTTGGCGCATGCAGCTCTCGAGGTAGTGCTCGCGGATCTTGGCGCTGATGTGCTCACCCGTGTAGATGAAGCCGACGGTGCAGATGTAGGTGACGATGAACTCGCCAATGGCCAGGTAAACAAAGTAAAGAACGAATTTGCTCATCTCGTCGACGAAGGAGTCGTAGGACATTCGGCCGTCCGAGTAGAAGTATCGCTGGAACGTGTTCTGGAGGTTGCCGAAGATGACCGTCATGAGCGGCAGCGCAGCACCCGAGGCGATGGCGCACACGAAGGAGACGGCGAGGATGAGGCAGTCATTGCGCGAAGAGTAGCGGTAGATGACGCGGATGCCCTTTTTGACCTCGGGGGTGAAGACCTGGCGCTTGAGGATCTCGGCCTGGTGCGCGGGCAGGTGGCGGAATTGCTCGTCGAGGTCGTCGGTTTGGGGCAGGGGCGGCGCGACCACCTTGGAGTCGACCTTGGCCAGGTCGAGCTTCTCGTTCTGCGCCGAGCCGGGCTTCGCAGTGGGCGTGCCGTTATCGTCGGTAGAGTCGCCGCCGCGGCTCGAGGACCGCGCAGAGGCGTCCATGACGGGCGTCTTTTCAACAGCGTCCACACCCATGCTGGGTTAGAGGCTGCGGACGCGGTGAAGACGTCCCGAGTGTGTGGTATTTGCGCCTCGGTAGAAGGACGTGATCTGAAGGCACCTGGGGTACCTTGGCGTCGTAGGGGCGCGGGTTCGTCGAGAGCTTGAGCGTGGACGCTCGTAACGTCAGGGGGTGGAGCTCATCCAAGGGCGTAAACAAAGTCGCTCCGAAAGAAGGAAGAAAAGGGCAAAAGGAGGTTCGAGGCTCAGGTCATTAAGTACGCTGGTCGCCTGTTGGCAACATGTAGTGCAACGGTAGTGTCTTTTGCCCGAAACCCGTTGCTTCTAGGCAGACAATTAACCCCTGGCGCTGTAATCAACCAACGGGCCTCCGCTGGCAGCCGCCGCCGGCCCAACAGCTGGACTTAAAAGCGGATATGATGCACTGGTTCGGGGCCTTGTGCCTCCCGGGCCTAGCGTCGCTCGGCCACCCGAAACGGGGAACTGGCGCTGGCGACCTGACTCCTGCGGTGGGCAAGTTCCTGGGGGGGCCGGGGTTCGTCTCCCCCAGGGTCCGTCGAAACCCACGACCTGCGATTCTCATCGAAGAGCCCCCCTCTGATTGCTGACTGCATGGCGCGCAGGGTTGGCGTAGCCGCAGGGGTGCTGTGCCTCGTGGCCCTCGCTTTTTGATGCGGGCCAGAGGTCCGACGCCATGGTGAGCTTGATGTCGTCGTCGTCGTCACCCTCCACAGACGCCATGCTCTGGTCACTGCCGCGTTCCAAAGGCCATGCGCAAAAGGGCCCGTGCATGTCGTCTCGTCTACGATACAAGTCTACGTATTCGCCTCGACGGCAGCAGGGATCCATGCCCCGTGCCGTGCCGTGCCGTGCTGTGTCTCCAGAGACGCGACTTTGATTCTGCGGTTGTGCGCCGCACGACGTGTAACCAGAGGCCCGGAGACATGCATGGCCAAGGCATTCTTCACCACGTCAGCCTCCATCTCTCGGGCCCGCCAGCCGTCGTCAGCTCGTCCATCGCATGCAGGCCAGCCTCTACGGTCGCGGCCGATTGAGTCACCCACACGGCAGCCGTTCCCGAACATCTTCGAATCTCGGGGTCTTGCAGTTGTCCGAGCCCGGGCGGGCCCATCTCACTCCACTAAGGTAAGGTAGCTGGCCGCTGCGCCGCTCCGCTGAGAAACGGTCCACTGTCAGGTTAGGTTGGCGGCGTCGAGGTGGGGGCCCCAGCCCGTCGGGTGCTGCTTGGCGGGCTGGACCGCCGTGCTGTTTCCGGCGCGGCTTCACCTCACCATCTTCGGATCAAATGCATGCGTTGCTGGATGAAAGCACGCACCGCTGCAACTGCGCACTGGGTGCAACATTCTTTGTCTGCTCAGGGTTTATTATTCAGACATCCCTCGGCACGCCAAGGTGTCTGTCCATACGCACTCGACACCAGGTGCTGTTCGGCCTTGGCCTCCATCCAAGACCCGCCAATGTCTTTCAAAGGCCTTCTTCCTACAGCAATGCTCGTCCCGTTCCGAGACATGCTTCGAATTCTTATATATTCGCTGCAGACAACTGTCTCTATTTGCTGCAAGCGCCCGTCGTCCCTTTGCCCATTTGAAGCTGCTGACGCGAGAGAAGCCTCATCTTGAAAGCCATGCTCTGTTAGCAGCGAGTAAGGTTGCCGACTGTAAAGTACAGACCCAACGCCGAGCTGTCGGGGCGTCGAACCGAACCCCGTACGCACTCCACTGCATTGAAAACCGATCGATGCGCGTACTCGTACAACATGCATCACGTCGTACGCGGATGTATACCCTATATGGCCTCGAGAGGAGCTCCCGCGCTCATTTGGAGTGCCTGGATCGCCGACAATTGTCGTCTTAGCGCAGGCCCGGCTGGATAGCCACCCCTTACTTGGAAAATCTGTCTATTCGCGCGGCTGAGGTACCCGACTTTGCAAGCCACTCACTCATTCTCCATGTCTAGGCGGCGAACGAGACCAGAAATCCATGTGCGACTTGCTACTCGTGCAACGGCGGGCTTGCGCCACGTCGCCCGCCACGCTCTGGAGCCCACGCGTCAGCCACACTGGCAGACCCGCGTCACCAATCACGTTGCAACGTCTGGCGTCAACGCTTCAACCTCCACATTCGACAAGCTATACCAGTAAGCTTTGTCTGCGAAAACCAAAGCGAGCGACCGCTATCTGGACATCGTGTCCTCTACACCGTAGCTTCATGCCATGAACTGCTAAATCCAGCGCACTCTCCTCTACTTCTCGAGCGTATTGCTGGGGTGTCACGGAGCTTCACCGAAGCACACCTATCGCCCGCTTTCCATCTCACAAACTCAAAACTTTTTGATGCATGCAAAAACCACCACCATAGCCGCGCCAACCATGCTCCTCAACATCCTCGCCATCTCTCTCGTCCTTCCTCTTCTAGCCTCGGCCGCTCGGCCTCCCAAAAACGCCATCCTCCTCTCCCAAGTGCAGACTCTCACCCTGCGCGGCCATGGCGCAAAGACCACCCACCGCCGCGTCTCCCCTCTTCCCCAGCTGAAATGCATCTCCTCGCCTGACATCTGCCGTCTTTACGAAATCGACGTCATGCGCTGCACCAACCAAGGCGCTTCGTACGGCGGAGAAGACATTGAGTGGAGCTGCGCCGCCTCCCTCCCCGAGGAGCTCAAGCTCGGCAGCACCGATGTCATCTGCGAGGGTTACTCCTCCTCCGACGATCCTTATGTTCTCAAGGGAAGCTGCGGAGTCGAGTATAGGCTGCTGCTCACGAGCAAAGGCGAAGAGCGGTATCCCGACATTGCCAATTCTCATGGCGGCTTCTTTAACGACGGTTATGGCGGCACCGACTGGTCGGCCTGGTTGTTCGCCCTCATCTTTGTCGCCGTCCTCGGATGGATCGTGTACTCGGCATGCTACGGCGGCGACAACGACCAGCAAAGACGGCTCCGCAGGGCTGGAGGCGGCGGAGGAGGATGGGGCGGCGGCGGCGGCGGCGGCGGAGGTTGGAATCCTGGATTTGGACCTGGCGACGATCCGCCTCCCCCATATCCCGGTACTAAACCCACGTCGACGCAGCAACAGGGATGGACTCCGGGCTTCTGGAGCGGACTCGCCGGTGGTGCTGCTGCCGGCTACTTGGCAGGCAATCGGAATCAGAGCGGCAGCAACCAACGTTCTTACGATAGCGGCTGGGGTGCAGGACCTTCCCGGCCAAGGCCTGCTCCGTCGTCACCGGGTTCCGCTGGCAGCTCTGCACGACACGAAAGCACAGGGTTCGGGTCCACGCGCCGTAGATGAAGTCACATCAATCAGTAATCGAACATCCTTTCTCGCCGGGAAACTATCAATTCTGGCCTTGACGGGCTCTTCGATTGCCCTTTCCAACCACCCAAAACGCCGTCGTTCCAAATTCCTCATTCGTAGCTCGCAATGATCTTCAATACCATATACACGTTGAAAAACACACCTCTCAACTCCGCCGGCCCTGCTCCTAAAAGTACAATGTCCAAACACGATGACGCCGTGCCCTCATTCGAGCCGAAAACGACGCGTAGGTAGTAGGTCTCAAAGCCCACTCTTCTAGCTCGCAAGTCGTCCAGTCACCATGCCTTTGCGTCATGGCCGAAGCCCCGACTAGGCACCATTTCCAGCGTCAGCAACTTTCCGATACGTCGTCGAGAGCCAGTCGAATTGGCGTCCGGTGGTAAAGCAAAAAAGCCAAAAAAGATGGCAAAGCGAGTCGTCGAGGCATTAGTGATGAACAGGCATTACGTCCATCTTGTCAAATGCTCGCGAGCAAGACGGACACTTTCGCATACGGTTGCTGATGCGGTCGTCCACACACTTATTGCAGAACAAATGACCGCACGTCTTCAGAGCAGTGTTCTTGAAGTTATTGCGACATATCGTGCACAACGCAAACGTCTTGAGGCCGGTCAGCACATCGTCATTCCCGCGCGAAGCATGAGGCTACTCACCCGGAGCATCTCTTCCTCCTCCGACGAGTTGCTCAACGCCTTGTTCTTCCAGTTGTCCCGGTCCTTTTGGGCGTGCTCGACCCGCACCTTAAGCTTCTCCACCTCGGCCTCTTGCATAGTGTTTCGCTCTCGCACCACTGCCGAGGCCGTGTCTCGAGTCTTGACCAAGTTTGTCAAATCGCCAATCTGCCGGTTGAGCGAGTCAGTTCGTCGCACGGCTTCCAGGCTTGTCATCTCCATCTTCTTGTTTTCAGTGGTCAGCACCGCGTTGGCCTGCTTCAGGTCGGCAAGCTGCTTCTCCAGATTGCCCAAGAGGGTACGGTTCTGCGCCTCCAATTCCTTGAGTTGAGCAATTATCTCCGCGCTCTTGCTGTTCTGATGCCGCAGAGATCTTATTTCGTTGTTGCGGGTATCGGCATCCTTGCGAGCGGCAAAGTACTTTTGATCCGCCTTGCTCTTCTCTGCGATCAAAAGCGCCACCTTCTCCTCGAGGGCCGCAAAGTCCATGACTTTCTTTTGAGCCAGGTCCTTCATCTTCTTGTACGCCTTTTCGATCGACGGCAACTCCTGATTTATCGACTGGAAATCCAACTGCAGCTTCTTAAGCCTTTGTCGAACCTCCTCGTCGGACAGTTCCTGACCGTCGTCGAGTAAAGTCATTTCCTGGTCTTCGGGCTGCAGTCGTGCAATTGCAGACTCGAGGGCGGCGATGCGATCGTCCTTGGCGTTGACGAGATCCTTGATGTGTTCCATCGAAGCCTTCTCCTGCTCCATACTGGCCTTGCGTTGAGTATTTTCAGCCAGGATCTCGTCCCGCGCCGAGCGAACGCGAGCCAAGTCCTGATCCCTGGCCATGACGTCCGCCTCGAGATCTTGGGTTACTTGGTTTGCATCGGCCTCTAGTTGCCCTTTGAAAGCAGAACGCTCAGCTTGGAGCTTCTCTGCTTCCTCGCGCAGCTGTCTATTTGTCGACTCTAGGTTGTTGATTCTCTTGATGAGGTCCTCATTTTGACCCTTAAACTGCTTGAACACATCTGAACGAACGAAATCCTCGTCCGTCCAAGTGTCCCGGCGGGACTTGAGGGCCGTGTTTTCGTCTTGCAACGTCTTGACCTCGGACAAAATTGCATCCAGCTGCTCCTTCTGCTTAGCTGCAGATGCAGTCGCCTCCTCATATTTCAGAAGAAGCTCATCTGCGGTACCGTTTGCGCCAGCTTGTTCCGCGCTGCCTTCGCTAGAAGCGGCAACTGGTCGCGTAGCATTGGCAAAGGCTTGCTGCTCCAGCTTCTGCACTTGTGCGCTCTTGGCTCGGTCCAGCTTCTTCTCGGCCTTGAAGTATCGAAGGGTGGCGGCGTTGAGCTGCTCCGACAGTTGGTCTTTCTCGGCATTTAGGCGATCCAGCTTCAGTAGAAACTCTTTCTGGGCGGACAGCAGGCCAGCGATTTTCCTCTCCAGCGCGCTAGCCTCAGGGGTGATCTGCCCACGCTGGGAAGCAAGACGGGCGAGCAGGGCCTCGGCCTTTGTCTTGATGGCCTTGCCCTTTTCCTGGATATGGCTTTGAAATTCGTGGAGGTCCTTGAAGCTGATGCCGCTGAGATACGGTGGTTCTAGGCAGACCGTAATTAGCATGTCGATCGATTTCCAACCGGTAGACTGTACATACCAGTCGTGCTCGCGTTCGCCGTCGCCGTTGCTGACAAGCTAGATCCTGTCACGAGCTCCATTTCCTCCAACAGCTGCGCTCATATCAGCAGGTGCGAAAACTTTAAAAGATACTGTGTCAACTCACCTGGCGCCACCAAGCGTCGATAATCCGAAGATGGTCATCGTGGTGTACGCATCGCTTGTGCAGCTCTTCGAGTCGTGATTCAGCGGTGGACGCCTTGCGACTGTATTCTTGCATTTGGCGATAGATCGCCCCTTTCGTATACGCCTGATATCCCAAGTCAGTACCCCCTGTCGCCTAGCTAGCGGTCGAAAATACAGTGTGTACGCGGTATCAGAGTGGACGGAGCGTGTGGTGGAGGAATCAATGGGCACGGGGTTCGAGAGCCGTAGGATACTGTCGCTGGGCAACGAGCATCATAACTGGCTTGGTGAGCATGAACAACCAGCAACGACACTTCAGGAGGTAGACATGGTGTTGGAGAGAATTGTGCGCGTGACAAGGCACGTCTGTTGGCATTGCATCGCGAAATAAGGCGGGGGAGGGACACCTCGAAGGGAACTTACCTCGATCCAACCCTCTTCCTTCATCTCCTGAGCATCGTCCTTGACCTTGGAGCCGTTGACTGCCAGTCTCTTGCTAGGAGGTGCCAAATCATCGGCGGCGCCGATGGCGGGTCTCTTCCTGTCCTCCATCTTGGAAAGCGTGGACGGACGAGGCGAGGCAGATGGTGACGTTGCAAGAGGCATCAGACAGCGCGTCTAGCGAGGCTTGGAACGCGGTGCGAGGGGAAGTCAGGGCGAAGGCTTTACAGCGGAGAGCCCTTCAAGCCACTTCTCGTCCCGAAGCCGGTCGCGCAGGCTTTCATCCAGCGGGCTGCGCGGAATGGCGAGGTGATGATGATGGGGGGAAGGAGGGCGTTCGTGCCAGGAGTTGAAATTTCGAAGTTGACTCGCGAATCAAGAGCCATGGCCGCAGCACCAAAGGCCTAGCTCCGCGCTAGCCCGAATCGGGCGCTCCTTTATCGATTCGTGCATCGGCTAAACCTCGCTCGGCGGGGGCCATTTTATCGGTCGCTTCCCACTTTGACGAGAGCGCCTCGGGAAGCCTGTACATTTCTACTAATCGGCGCAGCGAATGCCAACTTATTTGCACAATGTGGTGCCGCTGATTGACGAAATCGTATCCCTAAACAACCTACGCAATCGGTCGCTATGAGTTCCATGTTCAAGAAGAAAGGCGGGCTCGCCTTCAAGCCCAAGATTCCATCGGCGCGACCGAGGCCTGCCGCCAGTGCACCAGCCGCCCCAGCACCAAAGGCCGTCGAGAGCCAACCCTCGATCGATACACAACCAGATACTGCGTCTGATGGCATTTCTGAGGGCCCCGAGGCTACCTCGAAACACGTCGACCATGCGCCTGCGTCAGAGTCGCCGATGGCTGCGGAGACCCCGACGCAGTCTTCACAAAGTCCTCCAAAGGCCACCACGGAACGAGCCGAACCCCCGGCTCCCTCAGAACCGCAGCCGCAGACGAGCATTTCCTCTCGGAAGGCCTCAAGGGCAGCCGTCGAGGTGAGCAATGCCAGGGAAAATATTTCAGCCGACATCGATTCTCGCCTGCAATCCAATGCAAGCAGTGAAATGAGTGCCCAACTTCCCAAGCCAGCAGAGCTCGTCCCAGTGGTAACACCAACTGAAGCATCGTCCGAGGCACGGGGCGAAGTACAATCAGTAGAAGAAGAAGTTCGATTGGCACCCGAAGCCGATGGTCGTTCGCAGCTTGACACCCCGGTACCCGTACCAGCTACAGCCTCGCCAGCATCAAAACCAAGGAAGAAGCCTGCGAATAGGAAGAGTGCGCCGAAGGAAACTACGCAAGAAGAAGGCGGTGATGATGATGGGACTGTCCGACCCAAGAAACGTCAACGGAAAGCCTCTCAGCAAGGCGATGATGCGGTCGCAAAACCTCGACCTCGAAAACGGCAGGCTAGCACCTCAACAGGAGATGGCTCGGAGACGAAAGCAAGGGCCCGGAAGCCTCGTTCACCTACGCCTGAGGACGCCGAGGATCAGAGGGTGGACTTGCAACAGCTTAGAATGGCCGATTTGACAAAAGACCTGCGGATTGGCAAGAAGTTTAGCCGGCACGATGAACTACGAGACAGAGAACGGCAGGCTCGCATAAAAGCAAAGCTTGAAAAGGACGGGGAGCAAGCAGATGGCGAGGCAATGGCATCCGGGTCGGCGTCTCCTATGCCAGTTAAGGCTGGCACGCCGGGCAGCTCTTCAGCCCCGCCACCAGCTGCAGCTGGGCCCCAATTTCGCATCGTTGATGGACAGATTGTCGTCGACCAGAGCTCGCTAGTCATGGACCGGCATGCTCGTGCCGCGGCAGCGCAAGGAGACATGGAGACGATTGAAGAAAACGACTTTACTCGACTGATTACGAGCAGCTCCTTCATGAACACATCCAAACTCAGAGGACCCAACATCTGGAATGATGACGAGACGGAACTCTTTTACCGCGGACTGAGGATGTTCGGCAGCGACTTCGAGATGATCTCCAAGATGTTTCCCGGCAAACAGCGACGCCATGTGAAGCTCAAGTTCAATCGCGAGGAGCGCCACAACCCCAAGCGCATCGACGCGGCGCTCATTGGCGAGAAGACGATCAAGATGGACATTGAAGAGTACCGCGGCTTCACGGGAGCTCAGTACGAGTCGGTCGAATCCATTGAGGCCGAGCAGCGCAAGATCCAGGAAGGCTATGAGGCTGAACGGCAGCGGCTCGTCGACGAACAAGCTGAGATTATGCGCAAGAAGAAGGAGGAGCTGTTTGCGGACGAGGATGGAGAGGACAATGGGTTCAGGAAGAAGCGGGGCAAGAAAAAGGGTAAACAAGCCGTTGCTTATGGGCTGAACGGAGAACCGATCTTACAGGAGTCGTGATGGTTTTCCAAAGAGAATTTCATTAGGTTGGGCTCGGGATAGCAGCCCAAAGGCATATAAAGGCGTAAACAGGCGCCGGCATGATACCCGATAGGTTTTTTTTCAATGCACGAGCTACGATTGTGTGGGCGTTGGGCCCAATTGGTGTGAGCCACAGACGTGCAAAGCATTCACGGAAGAACAGTAGGCAACGCCATGACACTCGGAATGCTCTACTGCCCAAGATGGCAAAGGTCGACAAACCTCCTCACTATTGATCGTGACCATGGCCCTTGATATGAGTCGATCCCAGCCCTTCAGTCTTCGCTATAATTAACGCAAGCCCTGGAAGCGGCAGACAATCTGCACCAGGCAGTGGAAAGCAGTTCCCGCGGCTCGAAAGATTGATCGCCCTTACAAGGCTCTCTCCGAGGCCAAATATTTCTAGGCATCCGTAATCCTTCACTACATTCGTTGGTATTCCCCTTGATTTTTCGTTATCTTAACAAGCGTCGTTCTGTCGCAGCCGCCGCTTTGACGTCTACCCAGCCCTCGCCACCATTCTTAATTGGTGCCCGCCTCATCATCCGAGGGTTGATCAAACAGAAAGTTGGCGGCAAGCTCCTCGTTCTTGTCACAGGCGAAGTAAGCCTGAATAGCCTGGTCGCGGTCAAAGCCGAGTCGACATAACTATTCATGATTAGCTGGACGCGTCGATCCATGGAGACACTCATGACGTACCCGTTCAATAGCATCGCGCTCTTCCTCTGTTACAGAAATGGCCTGCGCACCAGGGGGTAGTGGCACGTCATCGTCGGCGTTCTCTCCAAGAAGCTGAAGGAATTGGTCGGGGTTGGAAGCGATGAGCTGGGCCAGCTGAGGATTTCCAGCGCCGAGCTGCTGGAGGATGGGTTCCAGCATTTGCGGCTGCTGCTGAACGACTTGGCGGAGCTGCTGAAACTGGGCATTGTGCCTCAAGAAGTCCAGATTTCCCAGATCGCCACCCTGGCCAGCTGTAGCGGCGGCGGCCGCAGCAGCAGCAGCAGCAGCAGCGCCATTGCCGCCACTTCGAGTGGCACCACCGCCACCCTGTTGGGCTGCGAGGTCGAACAAATTCACACCACCGTCATCTTCGGCGCCGCTCTGGGGCGCAGGCGCACCGGCGGTGGGCGCAGGGGCGGGGCGACGTTCCTGTTGAACGTTTTCTGGTATGCCCTTGCAACACATGTCAGTCAGTCAGTCAGTCACGGGTAATTTGCCGCTTCAACAACTCACATTCAATAGGTATTCGACGGCGCGGTCGGGATTGTTGAAAGCTGCACGCATGGCCGCCTCAATCTGACCTCTCTCAAAGCCCATAGCCTCCATATTCGCAATGGCCTCGGTCCGCTCCGCGCCCATGGCCAGGCCCGCCGCATCGCCGCCTCCGGTCGATGCCTCAGCGGCCCGTTGAGGAGTCGGCGTAGTCGGTGCCGCCGCATGAGTAGAAAACTGGGAAGGGGCAGCAGGGACGGCGGGCGTGCTCACAACGGGCTGAGCGGGGGTAGCTGGAGGCGCGGCAGACGGCTCGGCGGAGGGAGCCGCAGGAACAGGCTTCTCCTTGGGCTGGGCAGATAGATCTCAGCCCATGGCACTAGGCTAGTGATGGAGAAACGACTTACCTTGTTCACCATGCAAACGACGAAGCCTTTCTCTTCAATGTTATAGGATGCGACGGTTTCGTCATCCTTCAAAATCTTGCCTGTTTCCAGTTAAGAGCTGTCTTTGATTCGAGTATGGGCGCTGATGGGCGCAGCTCACCAGAGTAGATGAGCTTCTGGTGCTTGGGATCCCAGCCCTTCTCGCCAGAGATCTGCTCTTTGACGGCGGAAATCTGTTGGGCCGTGTAAGCATCGTGCTGAAGGAGCCATTGCAGCCGCGCGGGACGTCGGCTGTGGGCGCAATAAGGCAGAACAGACGCACCAGGTCAGTAGGCTCGACCTCGAGGGTGAATTTCTGCTGCTTCAGATCCTACACAAACAGAGCAAGTTAGCGATCCGGCGCGAAGATTCATCATCGTGGCTGGGCGAGGCAGCAGCCGCCACACAGCCGGCTGCGGGGGTCGAGCTGGCAACGTACTCTGAAAGTGACCTTCATGATGGCTGAAGTTGGTGCAGCTGGAGGGCTGCAGTGACGACAGTTGTGCCGGGCGTGTCGAGACGGGAGGGTCGGGGGGGAAGTCGAGGATAGGGGATGGGGATGTCGGGTAACGATGACGGAGGCAAAACGGTGGTCTCGAGGATGACCTTGAGGCTGGCAACTCTTTGTGGCCAGGCTTTGAGGTGGGGTCGCTGGGCGGAGCGCTAGGCGGGCACGGAGTATTGGACTGCATCACTTGCCTACGAGTACTTTACTGCCTGGGCCTCAATCTACGAGGTACTGACATTGGCAGCATCCACGGATGTGCCACCACAGCTGGCCGCTGGCGGCGGGCGTCTAGGGTACCTTAAGGTAGTTGTCCAGGTACCTATTGTCGGGCTATTATCGCTAGCAAGACTTTGATGGACTGGGAACCTGACGTCTTTGGTTCTGATGATGCCCAGTTGCTTCAGCTGTCCTCACCAAGAGACCTTTCCTCAGCATTCCACAGTACGCCGTGGACGGCTGGCCCGAAGCTTGACTGCAATGATATCATCCATGGCCTATTTGAATACATCGCAAGGTACTCTTGCTTTTAGGTGCTGCATACGGATAAGGTACTGTGCTGCTGCTATCGAACAGCTCAAAGGCAGCAGGGAGAAGCCTGTCGTAGATGCCCAAGTAGCGACCAGGCCACGCCCATTACTAGGTACTGTAACGACCGCGTCAAATGGCGTCATTCGAGGGGTTGGCATCTTTATTCAACGTTTCGACTTCGACATTCATCTGCTGGCGCCTGCCACTCCCAACCCTGCGTCGGCCTCAATATGCACAGGTCAAGTCAGAAACGCGCCTCAACTCTTGCAAAGATTCTCCCTCTATCAGACGATACTAAATTACAACGCTCTCGAGCATCAACGCCGGTTGTCCCATATATTCGCTGCAACGGGGGTCGCGCCCCGGTCAGTTTTCTCAATCCAGCCTCCCAGGTTCACAAAGGAGACGTAACACGTTGTCAAGGCCGCTAGTCGTGATCGCAATTGTACAAGTGATTTTACCATCGCACCGATTTCATTCCGCCTCATCCCCTGCTCTCCTTGGTTCTACTGCCGTGGCTTCAGCTGCTGCTTCTGCTTCTGCTTCTGCTTGGGCTTGAACGAAAGTGAGGCTCGCCTGCATCCCTGGGCTCAAGAGCCATTCTGGGACAGGGGGTGTCATCTTTCTCTCGCCTCGGGGCCCTTGCTCTTCCCTGATTTGCCCCTGCTTCCTCAGCTTGGTGCTGTCAAAGCTCGCCTGCCGGCTCAGGGGACTGGGCCCCGCTGGTAAGCTGCCGCTGCGCTTCCGGTTCAACGATTGCATGCTCTCGCGACGCGAAATCACCTGTCCTGCGATTGGCGATGCCACGACGCTGGTGCCCGGCGTGGCAACCGGCGGCGGAGTCGGAGAGTCGGATCGAAAAAGGGGGTGAATGTGCAGTTCGTTGGCGGAGCTTGTCGGAGTCAGGCGGGCTTCCTCCAGCTGCCGCAAAGTAGATGCGCTGTAGCTCCGACTTCGCCGCAAGGAGCGAGGAGGCTCCAGATCCAATGCTGTTCCTGGGCTCGGACTCCTGCTCGCTGTTGGGCTGGCCGGAATGGTCTCGAGGCCGCGCGACTTGAGTGGCGGGGACGACATCTCCAGGACAACTTGTCGATTGTGCGCGTTAACCGAAGAGGTATCCCAGGAATCGAAGGAGTTCTCAGCACTGCTCCTGCGGGGAATTGACTCGAGAGATGCCCGACGCTGTTCCCATGCCGACAGCAGCTTCGATTTCGACGAGCTGGGGCGGATGGCTTGGGATACAGAATGCCTGAAGGAGCTGATGGCCGTCATTCTTGATTTGCTCGGCATCAATGGTGACGAGTCGAGGCGCTCGACCGACGCCATCTCTTGAGCATCCGGGCCACTGGGGCTGGTTTGGCTGTATCGGATAGACTTGACGTTGAAGTTGGGCGTCCTTTGGCTCTCGGTGTCTGAGTCGCGCGATGACGTCCTGCCAAGGGCAATTTCCCGAGAGGAAACAAAGTGAAGAATCATGAAGATTAGTTGCGAGGCAATAGCAAGTGCTACAGCCACCGAGTATGCGACAAGAAGTTTTGCCTTGCTCGCGGCAAGTACCGCGTCCTCGTCGTCGTTGTCATTGTCGGCTTGCGACTGGCTGAGGTATGCCAGGGCCACTGCCGCTGCGGCAGAGGCAAGTGTGCAGGCTACAATCTCGAAGCCAAAGACAATTTTCAGGCATCGACTTGAGGGGACTTTGCCGGGCTGCCAGATTTTGGAGGCAGCGAGCCAGCCCAGGGTAAGGAGAAGGACTGACTCGAGGGAGACGGCCACAATGGACGCCGTCCTCAGAGCCGGGTTCTGCGTATGTACGGCGACGACAATCTGGAGGCAGACGGCGGAGGAGGTTGCGAGCGCGGCCACAGTGCCGCTGAAGGTGAGCAGAAATGTGCGAGCCATCATCTGGCGCCGGAGGTTGGCAAGCCTACCGGCCGCAGATGGAAGCTTTCGTCGGGAAGAAGGCTCCCGGTGGCCGATGATCGTGGCCTGGCCCTTTTGAGTGTGGTCGAGTGACAACGGCGATGGCTTCTTTTCGAGGCTGCTTCTCAATGCCACAGAGATGTCTGTTTGTTATGACTCGATTGTTGTGGGTTTCGTTGCCGTGGCCTGAGTGGGGATGTGATTGTAGGCGATCAAGTGGACGATGCAATGTGTGATGTTAGTTGTGCGGTATAGCGGCGGCAGTCGACGGTTGTTGTCATTCAGCGGAGCAGAAAGCAAGAGGGGCTCAAATGGCATGTTCAGAGGCACGGGATTGACAGAGGCTTTTCAGTAATAAACGTTCCAGCAGGTCGAGGCTGGGCACCGTTTGTTGCTGAAATCAATCTTGGGATCTGAGAACGGGTCTGGGTCAGATGTGGGGGACGTGAGGTGTGTTTCAACGGGGGTGGTGCTTCAAGGAGAGATTGGCAGGGTTCAGCGATTGTGTATAGTCAGGTGCGTCTGTGTACAAGCACGGCGTAAGCGAGGCGAAGGCATGGGCGCGCCCGACAGCAGAAGCCTCGTGGGCCCGGGGCCAGAGGAATGCAGCGAGATTGACGACGCCGTCGGTGGAGAGAGGACGAGCATGGAGATGGGGGCGGAGATGGATGGCGACAGACACTTATGAGGCAGCCGTGGGCAGCACGGCATGAACGAGCGGGAAATGGCCTCTACCGACTACAGGTACGAGTCCTTGACGGGTGCGTCATTCACCTTACTGTGTGCGCAGTATAATAAAAGCCGTTTAATTCGGGACGCGTCCATGGAGCGAAGAAGAAAGCAGTCGCGTTATGGTGGTGCATGGGCGCAGGGCGAACCGCGGGCTGCCGTTGGTGGGTGGCAGGTTTGGGTGCTGCACTGCTGCAGGGACGGCCTTCCTTGCATCGCATCTGGCGACCGGGATCATGGCTTGACGTCGCACCAAGCACGCGGCCGCGAGCAGCAGTGCAGGTCAGCATGAAATTACCCTGCCGAAAAGCTGAGCGGTTGATTCCATGCACTCGTCATTGCAGGCGTCCGCCTCCATCTTACGTGCTCGGTCGGCGGCAGATGTCGACGCGCCTCTCGACAGGCCACGATCATCTTCATCGTCTTCTCCAACAACAAGGCACCATAACACCGACAGGTTCCGAAGCCTCAAGCTACGGGCCTTTCGTGGCTGCCAAACCGCCGGGGCCTTGTTGTGAAACCCGCGTGGGGACCGTCTGTGTGCAGCCCGCCAGGGTGAGTCGAAACCACGTTGCTGGGCAGAGGCTCCCTTTGCGACGAGCGCGCATTCCAGTGAACAAGAAGGATGCTTTCTGTCAACATAACGTCTGTGGGGGAGTCTCACAGGGCAACTCAAGGCAACAAACACAACTTGGTCCCAGTGAGCATTGTTTGTGTTATTCCGTTCTACCTGTCTAGCTCCGTCATCAGGGCACCGGGCACCAACACCAATTTGTGGTGCTCCTCCTTCTCCGCAAACGGGGGGGGCTGACTCGCACATTTTCCTCCTTCCCGAGCACCGCAAGCGAGCAAATGCAGCCATGGTCGCATGAAACGGCCCCTCGGGCGGGCTTCCGGCCCCCGGAGGCAGTACGTGCGAACGGTTGGCCCCCCTTTCGCGGCCGTGCTATTCCTGGACGAACCGGGATGTTCCTGAACGAAGTGGCATTTTCTTGTTCTCCGGCGAGGCCACGGAGCAGACCATGCATGCCGCCCTGCCGGGGCCCGGGGGGGCCCTACTGTACACCGCGTGAGCGCCGTAGGACAGGCACGGTCCCACTGCGCAAGGTAACGTCTTGATCGTTGCACTTGGTCCGGGGGCTGTCACAGGAAAGGTGGAGGCTCGTTGATGATGATCTCAACGCTGTTTGCTCGGGCAGTGTCTTGGTCTCCCATTGCAAGCACGCAATCCACCCACACACTCACAGAGGCGCAACCATTTCGCATGCTCGCTCAGCGTCGTTCGTATTCACCGATGTCCCGCGACGCGTCTCGGCTAAGAACAGAGACGCGTCGTGGAGGGGAAACATCATCAGACGGCGGTGGGCTCCATTGACCAATCGCTAGTCCGGCCATGGCATCGCGCCGCTCCACTTGACAAGCAGCCTCGATCTGCGCTGACCATGGCGCCGGGTCCGCAACGTCATCATAGCGCGAGACAGCCTCATTGTTTTTGCGGGGTCGTTGCTAAGTGCAATCTTGTCCGTTGAGCCCGGTGATCCATACTAATGAGCTCATCGGCCTCCTTGCCTCGGACTTGTCGTTGTTTACTTGCTAGCTTGGAGGCTACGGCTACAATAGACGGCCAAGGCTAATTGATGGCTGGCTAGGTGGCTGCCGACACCTGCATCCGAGACACCGGACTGAAGCAGTAGCAGACAGACTCTCCGCTTCGGTAGCTAGGAGCCTGAGGCGCTGCTACTGTGGTGTCAGTTTCCCAGAGTCATGCCAGTGGCTCAGAGGGGTGGTGTGCCCGTTTCTCGTGTTTGTTTACCATCGGCTCAGGTCAAGACGAAGTCAAGGCACCGGCTTCGACGGGCCCATCCGACGAGATCGTTCCCCGCTTGGGACTGTAACTTACAGCCTCTGTGTGCATTGACGCCGTTGCGGTGAGTTCCTCGTCTTATTACCTGCCTGGTGATAGTTCTTCATCGAGTACTTCCGCACCCTCCGTCGGGCACTGACAGGCTTGGCTTGGCGTCTTGGTCTACAGCTGCATGCACTTTACGTCGATTGCGATGCTCGGCGACAGTCATCTCCCAGCAGCCAGCGTGCAATTGATGAAAACAGTCAACCCAAAGCTAATACTCTGGGGTTCCCACCACTAAAAAAAGAAGCTCTGCGCGCACCTTGCACAGGCGCTGGGTCTGCTCGTCATGTCTCGGAGTGCAGGTGCGCCTCGACGGTAGTCTTGACATCATCACTTCCTACCCTGCACCACCCAACGGACCCTCAATTACTCAAGCTACCTTGGCTTGCCTTCAATGCTGGATCCTAGTCTCCATGAAATGACTGTATTAAAACAACACAGTAAAAAACATCTCGGCATTTCTAGCGAGTCCGCGTGAAATGCCATTCATTGCGTAGTTTGTCCCTATTAAGCCAAGAAATAGTGATATTACCAAACACTCGCCATGTCGAAGCCGCGCGTTATATATTGGTTCCGCACCGATCTACGCCTTCACGACTCGCCAGCGCTTAAGGCGGCATTGGACCTGGAACCCGAGGTGCTCTGGCCAATCTTCACGTGGGACCCTTATTACGTCTACCGGGCGAGAGTGGGCTTGAACCGCTGGCAATTCCTGTGAGCCTCCGGAAATCGACGGACAAGAGATCGTGAGTCGTTACAGCTGACATTGCCACACAGGTTGGACTGCCAAACCGACCTCTCTCAATCCATTACAAGCCTCAATCCCAAGTCCAAGCTTTTCGTGATCAGAGAGGCGCCCCAGACAGTCCTTCCCAAGCTCTTCAAGGCTTGGAAAATCTCCCATCTGGTGTTTGAAAAGGACACGGACGCGTATGCCCGTGAACGTGACGAAGCTGTCATCAAGGCTGCAAAAGAAGCGGGTGTACAGGTCGTCACCCGCTCGGGCAGAACCCTCTGGGATAGCAATGAGCTGGTCGCAAAGCATGATGGCAAGCCCACCATGTCCTTGTCGCAGCTACAGGCCGCTGGCAAGAGACTTGGCAACATTGCACGGCCCATACCTGCTCCGAACCATCTCCCCGACCCTGGCGAGATGCCCGTCGACTTTGAGCAGCGCCAACCGGACACGAAGCCAGACATCAACTCGGAGCGCAGGCCCCGAAAAGATACTGGATACGTTAAGATTGCTGGTCCGAAGGGGGACTTCGCCATCGAGACAATGGAAGAGCTAGGCTTCGGCTCTGCATCAACGCCTCACCGTGGAGGAGAGAGTGTTGCACTGAAGCGACTTGACGAGATCATCAAGAATAAAAGCTACACTGCGACTTTTGAGAAACCAAGGACGAGTCCAGCGCAATTCGAGCCTCAGGCCACGACTCTTCTGTCCCCCTTCCTCCACTTTGGAGCGTTGTCTGTTCGCGAGTTCTACTGGCGCGCCCAGGATGTCGTAAACTCATACGGCAAAGGGGCATCTTCGCCACCGACGAGTCTCACGGGCCAGCTGCTTTTCCGCGATATGTACTTTGCCGCGCAGGCCGCCCTCGGGTACGCATTTGCTCAGACGGTCAAGAACCCGCATTGTCGGTTCATTCCGTGGCACTTACCATCCAAAAGGGATCCAAGTACGGGCTTAGCCACGGGCGACTACCACGTTGACTCTGAGGAGGCAGAGATTTGGTTCAAGAGGTGGAAGGCCGGAGTCACTGGGTTCCCGTGGATCGACGCTCTTATGCGACAGCTTCGCGAGGAGGGCTGGATTCACCACCTTGGACGCCACAGCGTCGCCTGCTTCCTCACCCGCGGCGGCGCCTACGTTGACTGGGAGCGCGGCGCTGAAGTCTTCGAGGAGTGGCTGATCGATCACGAGCCGGCCTGTAACGCGGGCAACTGGCAGTGGCTTTCATGTACGGCCTTCTTCTCGCAGTTCTACCGTTGCTACAGTCCTGTGTCCTTTGGCCAGAAGTGGGACAAGCAGGGCGCCTTTATCCGCCGCTGGGTGCCCGAGTTGAAGGACCTCGACGTCAAGTTTATTTATGAGCCGTGGAAGGCACCGATCCAGGACCAGAAAAAGGCTGGCGTTCGCGTGACGGGAGATGGTCTTGGTTCTGCGGTGTTGTCCTCGAATGGCGAAAGTGGTTTGGCAACGTATCCGAAGCCTATGTTTGACTTTCCCCAACGGCGCGACGTGTGCATGGCAGCTATGAAGAAGGCTTATGGGGTGGGCTTGTACGGCGACAACAAGAGAGTTCTGGAAGGAAGTTGGCGAGAGCTGTTTCCCTCCAGCAACGGCGCTGAGGTTCAGGCCAAGTTTGAGAGCGACGATGGAGAGTTTGCAGACGAGGAGGACCCGGAGGCCGCGACAGGAGACAAGCGGCATGGGAGGACAACCAACCTCGAAGCTCCACCGAAGAGATTGAAGACGTAGCTTACCTTAGTTAACAGGGAACAAAACAGCGTCTTCGGGACCCCTGACGTCAGCGCTTCGCTGGTAAACAGATCCAATGTTCGCGGCTATCGGTGGCGAGCAAAGATTCGCCATGGCCTTTCCCTTCTCGAGCAAGCAAAAGCCAACAGAGGGAGACTGTAACACAGACTTTATAACTTGCCATCCTTCACTCCTCAGAACTTTAAGACGTGTCAATCCCTTGAGCAGACTATTCACCCTAGTCTTATTGCAGTTCCAACCGCCAGTGACTGTCAACCTGACTCTGGGCCGTCAAAGCCGGGAATGGAACCAGTATGGTTGGCAAGGATTGTTGGACAGTAAGTGGTTGAAGTCTTATTTGGCTACAAGAGGCGCAGTCAACCGATGCTTGATAAGCAGTAGTGTATATGGACTTGTTACCCATGCGTCAGTACTCTGTACGCGCGTCCGCTAGCCGAGACCACTCCATGGCCCAGCGCCGACGGTCCTCGCTCGATCTCCCGTCTCCAGGTGTCGCTGCAGCTCCCTCCAGAGCCATCTCCGACAAATGGTTGAACATGTCAGGCCTGCCGTTGCAGGCCGCTGCGTACATGTGCTGCTCCGCCTTGTCTAGGTTGCTCGCCCTCAACATGCTGGCGAGCTCGACGTCTGCCTCCACAAGACCCGCCTCTGAAAGCGATTCCAGCACACTCCTCGCCTCCTCCCGCCTCCCCAGCTTCAACAGTGACTTGCCAAGGCACAATTCGCAGTATGGCTTCCACGCGAAGCTCGCAGAACTTTGTTTGAGTGCTCGCTGCAGCGTTGCCACTGCGACGTCGAACCTGCCCTGCTCAAATAGCAACTCGCCCTCTGCAGTCAGGGCGTTGGCGTCTTTACCCGTGGACACGAATTGTTTGAATCGCGCCTCGACCTTTCTCACCTGCGGCATTCGTCCGTAGGCTCCAGAGCGGATGAGTTGCCGGGCTAAAGATAGAGTCGATGGCCGGTAGCCGAGCTCCGAAGCCGACGCCCACATGGCTGTGGCAAAGGCGTCGGCGCTCCGCGGGCCTTGGATCTGACGCATGATGCATGCTAGATCGTGCAGCACCTCTGCCGACATGGCATCCTCTGTTGGAATATTAGCGGCTATGCTCCAACTTGCAGCGATGAGAGGGACGCCTACTGCCTGTTAAGGAGACTGCCCAGGGACTGGAGCCCTGCTTGATTGCCTCCGCGAACTTCTGGGCGCAATCGTAGTATTGCTCTGGGGACAGGCGCTTGAAAGAGTCGCCGTTCCTATAGATGACGCTTTCAAATAAGGCCTGAGGGATCTCTGCCAATGTGAAGACATTGGACTGTGCGGGTGCCTTGGGCGCCCGCGGGACGGCATAGCGCCGCGTCTGGCTCAAGGCTGGGGGAGGATTGCTTCTTGCGCGGTACAGGTAGGTCGCTGAACTGCAAGATGGAGCATGCGTTGACTGATGTGGTCTCAACAAGAGACTACATGTTCTGGGACACCGACGGCTTGCCATCTCGGAGTAGGTTGATATGCAAACTCAGGTGCTGGGTTGGCGTACGGAGGTCAGGTCTGCGTGTCTCCTCGGGATAACTATAAGGTAGGCAAGCGGTCCGAGCCGCAACAGGTTCCCCTGATACTCACCGGCTCGATCTCCCTTTTCATATGCAATTATTGTAGAAACCGAACTTGCAAGATTCATCGACGTAACGATTGACTACTCGGATGAGGTGAGGTTGGACGGGGACGGTGATGGTGCTGGCTCCACTGAACCATTGGCCAATCAGATCCAGCACGCTACGATGAAGCTCCGGCGCTCACCGACGCGCAGCTCCGCTAAAATATTTTTGAAGCAGAATGAAAGAATGCACATTTCATCGTCAAGTTCGACAACAACCGCCAAAGAGCCGCTGATACCCAAGAAGGAGGTCCCATCCCAGACTCTGTTTAGTTTCAATCTCAGATCACTGGATATTATCTCAAATAGGCGCCAAGCATCCTCGCATCCCCTCCTTGAGCGGCTGCAGTCATTATCCGTCACCAGACAGTGAGCATCTCACTGAGCCCAACCCCACAGCATGGTCGCGCAAACTCGCAAGAGAAAGGCCGCTCAGGAGCAGGCGGCCACGAAAGCCACAGAGGCACCTCCTACCCCAGCAACCTCGAAGAGACAGAAGCTGCCCGTGAGGCCCAAAGACGACGAGTCCCCAGCGCAGGGTGCCGCCGGCAAGGGCACGCTCATTACGTTTGACGACAATGGCAAGGCAGACAAGGACTTGAAAGTCCCGGCTACTACTACAAAGACCGCGGCACCAATCGACGTGGGAGTTGATGCCAGCGAGGACAGCGACGACGATGCTGCTCCCGAGGCCGTGTCGACCACCAAGGCGGCGTCCGATATCAAGAAGTCTGCACAGGCGGCTCAAAAAGCAGCCCGAGAGTATGTCGCCCACTTTGTCATGATTCCCCTGAACAACGAGCATTCTAACAGTCCCTTTAGACAAGCCGCAACGGAGAAGCGGAAGCGTCAAGAGCGCGACACCCTCTTGAAGAAGCAGGCAGAAGGGCGCAAAAAGGCCGAGGAGGAAGCCAAGGCTGCCGCCGCTCCAGCACAAGATGATGACGAAGATGACGCAAGGGACGACGCCCCGTCAGCCAAGCAGCAGGACTCTGCGACGCGCGGACGGAAACGGACGGACCGGGTTCAGATCCCTAGCCTCCTGCCCGCCGAGTTCCTAACCGACTCATCCAGCGAAGATGAAGAGGATGGCGACGCAGACCAAGGGACTGGCTCACGCCCGAGGAAGCGCAACGTCTCCGCCATCGAGAAGCGGCTCTCGCGCCAGGACCGCGGCCCACGCGACGAGCGGCTCGGATCTACCGTCTACCGCGTTGCCAAGGCGGCCGACGAGCGGCTGGCACCCAAGGCGAAGAAGTACTCCCAGAGCACCAAGGATGTGCTCCTCAAACGCCATCGCGCTGGGGTGAAACCGCGGGCTGGCTTCTTTACGAAGAAATGAGAAGTGAGCGTTGCGTGGGAGGAGGCCTATGTTACTCTGCACAGGGGCTGAGAGCCCGGGGCGGCCATTCGTATGTTGACGAGCGAACATATTCACCATGGGGTATAGCACCAGACAATGAGGAGCGCAGGTGCATATAATTGCTACTTCACGATGCCAACTTGTCATTCGGTTGATGTAAGCCAACCAAGAAGCGACGATTTACCCTCTGCTCCTCTGGCCGCAGTCAGCTGCATTCCAAGAGCGGCCTAAAACTGCAAACTCGTACAGGACTCCTACGACAGCTCGGCCATGCCGCCCCCACCATGCAATGCATTGCAGTTGGTGACCATCGGGGACGCAGGCAGGGACCATTGCATATGTATGCGACTGCATTTCCAGGTTTACGCGCGGCATATACGCAGTAGCGAGCAATAACCCCACGACCAAGAAGAGATAATCAGCGAGAGGTCGGCCTTCCGCGTCGCCCCCAAGCCACACTGTCGCCAGCAACGATCCTGACGAGGTCTCATGCTTCATGCAGATTGCGGTGCCTGGGCGGTTTTCGGTTCTCGGCGCGCATGTACACGACGTGCAGTGCCGTAGTCCGGAGTTGGTCTGTGCCGACTACCAGCGCATCCTCGTCTTCTCGGAAGCTCGAGCTACTCGCCGGCTACTGGGACCCGTTCCATCTTGCATGACAAACGACCCTTTGAATGGTCCTCGGCGTGGCCCGCCGCTTGTAATGAGTCGTCACTCGATAGCTGATCCACGTATTCCACATCTCTGCCCCATCCAATCGATGCCGGCGGAAGTTAAACAGCCCTCAAGACTTCAGACAACGGCCGCGAGGCGCAGCCCTGACCAGACGGCGCTACCTCTCCCATTTTCCAGCTTCTCTGAACTTTTGGTGATTGATTCGACGCCTAATGGCTAAGCGAGACAGCCAGTAGCTTGCCAAGAACCAGGATAACGGTCGAAGACACAGGGACAGGGTCTAGGGGTTGAGATGTTGCATGGTGGGGGTCGAAGATTTGCGAACAAAAGGGCAAATACTCTCTCCACCTTTCCGGCCCCATCCGCGTCGGCGATTTTGCAAATCAACGGAGTACCCGTAGCACTCGCGGCCAGTGCCTCCTTGCAACGCCATTCGCTTATGTATACATGCAACTTACGTAGCTTACACTTTGAAAAGCCATTCCGTACCACCAAAGTAGCAGACAAATGCCACATAAGCAAGTGTAAACGGTACTGCGTCTTGAGAAACGGACTCTTCCAAGTTGAGCTTGCCAGCCAGTCGAATCCAGAGTCAGATCCGAAGTCTGGTTCGAGCTGTTCCGTCAGCCCCTCGTTCACCGTAGCCCCAATCTTTCGCCCCAGTGTCGTTGATCCGTTAGCCTGCCGTCATCGTCTTTACGGCTTAGCTCAATGTAAAGCTTGTCAGCTGCCACGCTCGTTGATTTTGGTTGCCACGAGGCAACACATTGCAATGGATGGCGCTCCAGCGAAGCTCGCTGCAACACGAACGCAGGGGGCACAAGGTGCTGGCAGCAGTAGTGGAGATCCGCGTTTCCTTAAACGTCCGTGGTGCCACTCATAATTCGGAAAGATATTTGGGTACTCGTATAGGGACTGTATCGCGGTGGCTCCGTGACGGATCTGGCTCTCCATCGGCCGAGAACAGAACCATCAGATAGATTGCCAGCAAATCGCATGGCCTACTGCAGCGTCAGCTAGCAGAATCGAGGGGGCCTGCTCCTTGTCGGGCCGCGCTCGAACACCTCTAAAGTGGAGGAAGAGCATAATGGGCACCATTAGGCATTGACCGAACGGTTCCGTTTCGTCATGTGCCATGCCGGCAATGCATTGGACATGCTTAGACAGCGCTGCTCGACTTTGCAGCGGGATTCAACTCACTAGTGGCTCAGACAGCACAGACGGCGATCATTGACGCCACGGACCCGAGAGGTCACAATGTGGACCGCTTTTGCCAAGAGAGACAGCGTATCGAGCCGGGACGTGAAGCATGCCAGCCCGCTCGAAGTTCTTGAACAGGGATCATCCTTCCTTGCGCCAGAGGCATAGGCCAATGGTTTTGACGACATTTGCTCAGCCTCCCGATGGCCATCGACGTCGCACTTCGCACCAAAGAAGTCCTGGTCAATAGAAACTGACTGCTAACGTATGTTTCCGCTCTGGGGACTCAACAGCAGGTCGAGGTTGCTTCTCAGCACAAGAGGAAAGTGGGGAACGGTGATGTCGTCGTTGCAAAGCACGACGCGGAGCAGTGCGAGTGCTTCCGTAGCTAGGTTCTTGATTCGGAATCAATGTTTCGCGAAGGCCTAGCAAACCAAGGCCCCGAAGTATCGGGGTGTCGCGGGGGAACGCCACAGTCGTGTCGGGGCGAGGATGGGTGCCCCGTATGCCTACTTACGCCAGCAAAGACAAGTCGTTGCTATCGTCACTCGTCCTCAGCGCTACGTACCAGGAACCGAGGAGCTGCTCTGTGGAGGGATCTATGGCGCTATTCTGGGGCATGTTTGACCTTGGCGGCAATCGAGCAACTCGCTCGTTGAGTTGTCGTCTGTGACCGCTCTAGCATGCCTGGTAGCTGCAAGCTTGCGATTCGATCTCAGAACCTCGCTGGTGGCTAGCGAGCTGAGACGTGGAGGCGCGCACTAGTCCAACTGTTTGAACCCCAAGAATCCTGGCTGCCTGATCCGGCTTGCTCAATTGCCGTACATACAGGAGCCGTTCACCAGCCCCGGGACGCAGGTCGCTCGCGGATATTGCCTCAGTTGTGTACTCCGTAAGGCGATCGATGTCAGCAGCGAAGTTTCTCGGCACTTGCCCGAGGTACCGAGATTTATCTCAGAACCAGCATTCAAGAAGACAATGCCCAGTGTTTGGGGCCCTATCGCGCGTAGGGTTGAAAGGGCACGCTGATTCCAAAAACTGATCACGACGTACCGACTTTGTGTGCATCGGTCGGCCAATAGTCTCGGACAAGCACCAATTCGTCTCCTAACCCCGGCGGGCGAGCGCAACGTTGACACACGAGCGTCTGCAACCTGTCGTGCGAGGGCGAGATGGTTGTGTGCACAGACCCTGGCATCCTTGCCTGGCGCCTATCTTGGTGATGCGTCCAGCCCTTGAGCTACTACGAAATACGAGGACTCGTAAGAGTTGGTGCTTGTTGTGGAAGTCTTCTCGAGAAACCCCAATACCTGTGTGGAGAGAGCACATACATCTAATCCTGTCGCTGTAGAGATTCGGTTCACGGTGCTCCGCACAACGCACAACTGCCTTCCTGCTGTTCGACGCCTTAACGTCCATCGCATATTACTATGACGGTAGCAATTCGACGGCTATCAAGGACTGTGATCACGCAATGGCTCAGATTCGGCCCGGAAACCGGATCCAAAGGCGCCTTGTACGCCTGGCGAAGGTGGGACTGGCTCCTGAATGCATGGATTGGTTTAGCCAGCCAGTCTCCCAAGTCAGGTAGGTAGCAGACGTTGCTGAGCTCCGTTCTTGACATCGCCAGTATGTGTTATGCCGGGACGGAGTAGCCAGCCTTGGCCTGCGCCGTGCTTGGCCTGTGCTCTACTGCTGTACCCTGCGTACGGCTTCCATCCAGTGGTGCGCGTGGTAGTCTCGTCACCTAGCTCGGCCCTCATCCACCTTTGTTTGAGCCAGAGTCAGAATACACGTGGTGTCTCGATCTTCCAGGTTGGCCGCGCGGGGAACGAGAGTGACTGCGGATTCCAGAAGCTCCGCTGCCATTGGTGGTCGAATTGGGGGGCTATCAAACCAAGACGGTTCGGTGAGATTTTCTGGAGTCTCAATCGGGTCGGGCCCTTCCCAAACGCGCTACCATGAACCAACGACTCGGTTGATTTACGAGCGGGCGCAGGCTCACGGCGCAGCCCGGTCCCTGGACTGATGAGGCCGGCTGCGGGTGGTGGCCGAGCACTGTACATAGTCGCAAGTAGCTCACCGCGGCCGTCATCCGGGTGGATTGTTCGATACCTCGGTGCAGGTGGAGCTCAATGCTGCAAGCCACGTCGTGCTTGGAAGAAGGTCTCGTCTGGTCTTCTGGCAGGACAAGTGGCTCAGGATCCCTTGGCCACGACTCACGGCTCCGTAGGACAGGCTTGATGCTGTCACTACAGTCGTACTAAAACTGGTCAAGAGATTCCCTGGGGCCATTTGCGGGAGGCGGGCCCATTGGAGTTCTGGACAACCACGCCTTTCTTGGCGGTGCGTTTGGTCGGCCACCATGCCGTGGGGCAACGGTTGTGCAGCTCAGGATGATCGCCATCGCGACTGCCGCTGAGCACCCCACAGCTTCGACCCTCAAGACATGGTAGCCACGTGCCGAGCCAGTCCCATTTCTCAGAGCAAACAAAGCATCAGCGCCGATAGAGGCTGGCGTGGAATTGTGGGTGAAGTCGCTGAGCAAGCACTTGGCTTACAGACCGCGTGTCCTCAGCCAACTGCGCCTGTAGTCCGACGTACCTGGTGATGGTGGTAGTCCGTACGCAGACAGGCTACCTATATGCATCGAACCAACCACGCGCGGCCAGCCCCCATTCCGTCTTCAATGCTCAACGTGCCGTGCACGCGAGCGGCAAACAAGACTCTCGACTTTGAGTCCTACCGCATCCTGCGCCGCTCTCGGTCTCTGGTGACCAGGTAAGACTGGGCCAGGAAGCGGGCACTCCGAATGCCCCATCAAGGAAGGAGTTGCAGGTGCAGCGTTGGAGCAGCCCAGCCATGTGCGATGGCGTGTGTATATGGCCTGCAGGTCTTGGTGCCTTTGCATGCACGCACACGACACTACAGTTTTTCCATGTACTCGTACTTACTCGTAGCCCGAGGCCGCGCACGGCGCCATGCCATAGTGAGCCAGCAGCGACGTGCGGGCCAAGGTATTTACAACTGCCGCTAGAGGGACGGGACTGAAGACGTAAGACAATGTTCAGTTGACACTTTGGGGGCGTCATTCAGCGACTGGGTCGACAGGACTGCCACTACAGAGTGGTGGAGCTGGCAGCATGAGGGGAAAGACGTTGGGTAGGTAGAGGCCATCAGCTGTTGTCACGAGTAATGGCCTGTTCTGTACGGACGTACGGATATCACCTTAGGAGTCCTCTGACGACTGCTGCGAGTACTCGTAACGGATACGTACTCGGGGACGATTCCTTCGTAAAGACTACGGCAGAGGGCAAGGTTCCCCATGGATCACACCAGCGGCGACAGCATCGGCCGACGTCGCGCTGAGGCTGGCCCGCCTCGAATACCTACCTCACCTTAGGTAAATGCTGACTCCTTGTAATTAACAGGCTTCCCATGTGCTCTGGTCGACTTCATCCCGTGTGCGAATAAGATGCATCTCCAGCCCAGCTCTGCCAGGTCCTGCCGAGCAAACGCCAGATCCTTGCGCTCGCTCCTGGTATCCGCCATGACTGGTTCACGGGCAGCTGGAGCGACGGAGACGGCATATCCACCGTGCTTGGCCCAAAGGGTCCTAGGACGAGAGGCGGGCGTGGCATAGATTTTGCTGCTGGGGCCCCTGGCTCCCATGCTCCCTAGCGGGTGATCAGGGGTCTCGCACGCTTGAAGAAACCGACTGACTGGCCCGGGACGTTCGCGACCTGGCCCATGGCGAGCCGGGTTCCTGTGTGCTCGACGAGGGAGCCTCCCAAGCCTCCCAGTCGCGCACGCCATGCCATTAATTACTGATTGAACTGCTTGCTTGGAATGGGTGGGTGGATAACTTCTGGGCGCTGCGGATGTGCAAACAGGAGCCAATCTAGCCGCACTCGCTCGTGGCTGCAGCAGCGGCGCCAAGGTGAGCCTGTGAGGTCAGGACAGAAGCTTCCATCCATGGTTCTGGCCTTAGCAGCGTAGCCCGTCGGGCTTTAGTCAGGAAAGACACCAGGTAAGGTACTCCCGACTTTATTAGTTCCCAGGCGGTCGCCCCTGGCGGACCGAGTCCAGTTGGACCTCGCCCGTTTTTATTCCTCTGCCTCCCCCCGTCCTCACTCCCGACACTCGCTCTCCGTCCCCTCCTTGGACTGCCTCTTTGTCTTCGTCTTCTGCGGGCTTCTCAGCAGCTTCCTTGTTGGGCTTTTGCTCGTGCGTTACTGTGCGCCCGTGTCGCCGTCGCCGGTATTTGCGCTGCGACTCTGCGGGGCAAATCAAACCAGACCCCCGTCTGCTTGTCTCGGGTGAGACCAACCGCGGATTACAGGCCCAAACTCACCAGTGGCTTACCGACGACGACTGCTCGCCGCTTGCTTGGAGTCGAATCCTGTTGGTAAGACCTTGAAGGACCGCGGGTGACAGAAGTAAGACAACGGCGCCAGTTCGGGAAAGCAACGCCATTGGGCCCCCTTTTTCGCGCCCGTTGACTACGAGTATCACGACGTCCATCCACTTTCGCTCCGTCGTCGACTGCACGTCCGCCACCGCATAGGCTCCCTGCTCCCACGCCCAAGTACCCGGACACAAGCGCACCGACTGTCACTCCTCCGCGCGACAGACGACAGATCGTCAACGAGTCACTATAGCGGCGAACGAGTTTATAAGCGCACAAACCTCGTTGGAGCTTGGATCATTCAAAAGCAGACCCTAGCACTGCCGGCTCTCGCTTGCGCTGAGCGTCCGTCCCCAGTGCTCTCAGTGCTTCCGTCGCTCTGGTCTGGTTCCGTCGGCCCCTGTCTGTCCTGCAGTCATGCACTTGCCATCCCCGCTCTCCTCTGTTCAGCATTGTTAAGACGGGGATTTGAAACATCCAATCCTGGCTTTTCAACCTTTCACACCCATCAACGACCAATTTTTAAGTTTTCTCCGCCCCGTAATCACCACCGCACCCTTTTCGCTCGCCTGCGACTCTTGCCGAAACGACTCCAATCCACCAACAGCCCCACGAGATCGACTTGGAAACCACATCCGACCGCCGCCGCCGCTTACGACGTCGCTTTCCCTCGCCGTGCGGTCCAGTGGCCCCTGAACCCGCCCTACACCCCTTCTCGACCGGGTCGTAGCCTGTTGCTGCGACTTCTGTTTCTGATACCCCACTACGCGAATCCTCCATGTTCAGTCGGTCTCGAAAGAATCAGCAACAGCGAGACGAGAGCGCGCGATTCTCCCCAAACGAACCGAAGAAGCATAACCTAGATTTCTCGTCACGCCTGTCCGACCTGAGCCTCATCAGACCTCAGGGTGCCTCACGACCAAGGCCTCTGCCGGATGATTATTTGTTCATAGAGGAGGGTACGTGTACCTGCTCTCCTCTCGCTGCCGATGCCGGCCGAGCACAATGCGTCGGCCGCAGTCTCGCAGTTATTCAGACGTTTCCGATTACTGACAGGCCATCAGGAAATTCTGTTGCAACTGGGAATCGCGGTAATTCAGCCCGCCAACGTGGATCATCCATAGGCTCAAACAAATCAGCTGTTAGCGCAACAACCCGAAGAATTGGCGGCATCGACAACAACGTCATGGCGAGCACCGCCGACAGAAGCCGTTTACGGCGCGAGAGGACGTTTGTCGGTAGCGAATGCGCCGTATGCGAAGAGCCGCTGGAGCACACTTTACAAGGAGAGCGCATCCTCCAATTTTCCTGCTCCCACGTCTCCCACGAGGCATGCTTTTATGAATTTATACGCGAGTTCGAGTCGCAGTATTGCCCGACGTGCGATGCCCCACTGCATCTCGACACCAGCCGGGGCGGGAATGTGATCGACATTAGTTCGTCCTTCAACAGAAAGAAGGACCTGGGTCTGGCGACTAATTCAGAGGCAGACAAAATCAGCAACATGGTGCGCTCCGCGGGTAGCGACGCCCGCTCAATCAATACACCCACACCGACTTGGGATAATCAGACTGTGAGGCCGCCCAGCGTTGACAGCTCCCAGAAGAAACATCAATCCCAGCAGCCTAGCACCAACAATCGGGAGAGTGCAGGTCGCGGGAGCCACAGGGAAAGTCGAGACGCACCACTGTCTGACCGCTACGGTCCGTCGTCTAGGCATGCGCGGAGCGACAGCGAGGCCACAGGGGTCGCGTCATCAGGCGGGTATCCCGAGACGACACAGAGTGGCCCTCAGTGGCGGCACGACTACGACGTGCAGGCGATGGAGACGACGCCTGGAAGCCCGCGCGGCATTGCCCGCAACCCAATTCCGTCTCCCACAGTTACCGTTCGCTCAGAGTTCCCGACCATCAGTAGATCTCGCCAGCAGCAGACACTGACGTGCTTGGTCACCATCGAAGTAGCAGACAACAAGTGGAGGCCGGATCCCGAAGACATCGGCGTCCAATCCCAACAGCAGCAGCAGCATCAGCAGCCGCCATCTGTCAATGCGCGCATCGACGAAGTATCCGCTCGGTCCGTGACGCCTGCGAAGAGCGTCCCGCGATTCTATCCCTATGAGTCGGCGGAAGTTCTCGAAGAGATGACGGAGAATCTGCGAAATCGCGTTGACAATTGGCATGGCCTGGACTTTAGCCGGTGAGTTTTCATTCATTTCACGATTTCACGCGTCCGATAGGATGGCTGACAATTGCCAGATTTGGCCAGTTGAGGCTCTATGGCACTCTTCGAGTCGGCAAGGACAAAGTATCTTGGCAGGAATTGGAATGCTATCTCTTCGCCGAAATGCTCATTTGTGTCAAGGAGAAGAAGCTGGCACCACAATCGGCGCCGCACTGGGACGACAATGGCGCATCTCGGCGGCCGACTCGCTGCACGCTCAAAGGCTCTATCCTCATCAAGAAGCATTTGAACGAGGTATCGGAGACGGGAACCGTGGACGAAAATGTCTTGACGCTAAGCCTCTCTGTGGGGGAACTGCCTCAGTTCCATCTGAGGTTCGAAAACCGCAACCAGCTCAAGTTGTGGAACCAGGCTCTTTTAGACCTGAATGCTGTGGAAGGTTCCCCTATCCGCAGCCCGGACTTTGATCGCGGCGACATTTCTGAGACAGAGGAAGAAGCAGAGTGGCAGCGATCACGTCCGCAGAGAGTTTCATCCACTACCTCCTCTTGGGGGCCCAAGTCTGTGACAACAGCTCCGACGGAGTATACAAACTTTGTGGCTAAAAGCTCTCATCGGTTCAGCTCGATCCACGTCCCCATTGACATCGTCGTTGTGGTACCAATCTCGTCCTCGATGCAAGGCGTCAAGATCAACTTGGTTCGCGATGCGCTCAAATTCATGGTCAACACTCTCGGTGAGCGCGACCGGATGGGCCTCGTCACATTCGGGTCAGGAGGCGGTGGTGTGCCCATTGTTGGCATGACTACCAAAGCCTGGCCAGGATGGTCCAACATATTGTCATCGATCAAGCCCGTGGGCCAGAAGAGTCATCGCGCCGATGTGGTCGAGGGGGCCAATGTTGCCATGGACTTGCTCATGCAGCGGAAGCACAACAATCCAATTGCCACGATCATGCTGATTAGCGATGCGTCGACGGCCGATGCTGATTCTGTCGATTTCGTCGTCTCCAGGGCCGAGGCCGCCAAAATCACCATTCATTCCTTCGGTCTGGGGATGACGCACAAGCCCGATACCATGATTGAGCTCTCGACCAGGACGAAGGCATCGTACACGTACGTCAAAGATTGGATGATGCTTCGGGAATGTCTGGCAGGGTGCATCGGAGGCATGCAGACTCTGTCGCACCAGAATGTCAAGCTCAAGCTCAAGCTGCCCGAGGGCTCGCCGGCCAAGTTCCACAAAATCAGCGGCGCGCTGCAAATCACCAAGCGAGCCACTGGTCGCGATGCCGAGGCGAACTTGGGTGACCTACGCTTCGGTGATAAGCGCGATATCCTGGTCCAACTGGTCATTATGCCCGATACTTCGTCTCAGGAGCAGCTTCCGCAAGACCCGTGGGACAATATTGTATCTGGCTTGGAGGCCCTCGGCGGTTCCATGGACAACGACGTGGAGAGGGTCGTGTCCGTGGAAGAGGTCCCGCTTATCCAAGCCGACCTCAGTTGGGGTGACATCCTTCGGGACGGCACCGTCACGCACATGCCTCGGCCGTCCCTGCTAGCAGTTACGATGTTGCCAGCCAGTGCAAGCCAAAAGAAGTCGTGGCAGAACGCACCTCCAATTCCCCCTCACCCTAGCATCGTGCAACGGCGGATGGAACTGCTCACGTCCGATATGCTCACGCGGGCACTGACCTTGGTTAGCCGTGGCCAGCATGACCGCGCGCACACCCTTCTGAATGAGACGCGGTCCATCCTCAAGGGCCTAGGTAAAGGCGGCTTACCTCCTGTGCCCCCATCGGCAAGCAAGTCAGGGCCTTCGACACCTCACCCAGGTCTCGACAACTCGCCCAACCCCGCCGGAACTCCTGATCGCAAGCGCAGTCCGTCACCACCTACCTCCGCCACTTCTTCTGGCGGCAACGGCTACTCAGCTACTCAGCTAGGCCACAGCCGTTCAGTCGACGGCCTTGCCCTTGGTACTGGAATTGATGGCGGCACCGTGGCTGCCCTGGACGCGGAGCTCGAAAGCAGTCTTGAGTGGATCAACCATCCTGCCGTCTTCGGCCGCGACAGCCGCAAGGCTGTGCTCCAGGCCATCGGCGTCATTAGCTCGCAGCGCGCGTTCACGTTCCGCACGCCAATCGAGAGCCTTTGGGCAGGCCGCGTTCGCGGCATCAAGCGCCTGGCCGATAAGAGCCGGGAGTGGCGCGAAGAGGGCGGCGGCGAGGGAGGCATCATGGAGGAGTCATGAATGTGCAGCCTCGTCAAAATGTCAAAGAGGTATGAGTTTTTCATGCCACTGATCCGTACGCGCTTGCGGCTTGGCGACAACGTCGACATTCGTCCCACTACGACACTCATCGCTTGAGATGCCACTTACACGCCTTGATGCATTCATGATTCTATTCTCTCTACTAGAAGTAGAAACGTTCTGGGCCCGATGTCAGACTTGGAAGGGGACCCTCTATTTCGTTTTCCAAACATTTTCGCCGTCTTGTTCCTGTTCTCATGTATACCCGCCACGCTATCTACTGCATAGAAAGCCGTGCTGTTCTCGGTGGTTGGCCTTTCTTTTGTCACGTGGAATTACTCCGTCGTTTCTGAGATATGATATCACGGCTGTAGGGAAGGCTAGAGCCTTTCTCTTTCGAATCTCTCGTCGCTTTGGGTCATCTGTGTTTCTGATTCTTTGGGAACAAGGCGGAGTGTGCATCCCGAGCCTGAGTATCACTTTCCATGTATCAATAGTATCTATTCAATTGGTTGTTTTCGCGTGGAGGAGAGTGGGGGACGGATCTTTCGGGAGACATATTTAGATACGTGTGATGCTCGCAAAAGACAATCTACGACTTTTTTCTTGGTTCATGAGATTGAGACGACATCAGGATTATGTGATCCGGTTTGCGTGATTGAACGGCCCAGAGGTGGGGCTTTACTCTATCAGCACTTCACATGCTGCTTCTATGTCGGCTCTGTGACGCCCATTCCCAGCGACGAGAAGGTATCTGACCATCGTATGCTTCATAGCGGCTAACAGGGCGAGGTATCCTCTTTTCTCCTCGACCATCCGTTCCCGACCAAGGATTCCGTCTCACAGCTTAGTCCTCGTCCCAGTTCTGCGGAGAGCACAGTAGGTTAGCAGTTGGTCAAAGATGAAGTCGTTGATGAGTCAAAGCTTACAGGGTTCGGCCCAGGCGGTTTGGGCCCGCCAGCCTGCCTGGCCACAATAATCTGATCCACGGACAGAACTGTACGGGCAGCCTCGGTGGCGAGCTTGATGGCCCAATACTTGGAGGCCAGGAGGTCGAGAATGCCTTGCTGGTTGGCATCCAGGGTGCCGCTGTTGTCATTATTCTGCGGATCCAAGTTAGTATGCGCAACCCTTACGAATGGATTGCAGGGGAAGCCTCACCTCAACGTCAACGCCAGTATCACCATCCTCGCCCTTGTGGTGGGCAGCGTATAACCTGCTTAGAACCTCGGTGGCGTCCAGGCCGCAGCTCTCGGCCAATGTCCGAGGGATCACCTCAAAAGCCTCACCGTACTTCTTGATGGCGTATTGGCTCAGACCCGAAGTTTTCTCTCCTTGGGCCTGTATCCTGGCACTTAGCTGAATCTCTGTGGCACCGGCACCAGGGACGAGTCTGGGATCTCTCGTGATGGCTTTGACAACGTTGACACCGTCGTCGACAGCTCGCTCAATGTCGTCGAGGTGGTTTTGAGTGGCACCGCGGAGAACCAAGGTGGCAGTCCTCGTCACCTCGTCCTCTTGTCTGAAGACGGTGACGCGGTCACCGCCAATCTCTAGCGTCTCGACGACATCGATGCTGCCCATCTCGTCTGGCATGGGAGCTCCCAGTCGCGCAAGGGGAGTGGCTCCGACGACACGGCAGATCCTTCGCAGCTCGAACTTGCTGAGAATTCTGATGGCCAGGATGCCGAAGCGGTTGAGGTAGTGCATGGCCAGATCGCCAATCTTGTCGCCGCAGACGACGACGCGCAGGCCGGAGTCGTAGAGCTCCTTGACCGCCGTCTCCAGCTGAGACTCCTCGCCCTTGGTAAAGTCCATCATCTCCTTGGCGTTGTGCAGCAACACGGTACCCTTGGTCTCGGTCGTGGTGTTGTCGATGGGGCAGGTGTAGACACCGACCTTGGCGCGGCGGGCCTTCTTGACGGAACCGTCGGGCTCCTTGGGAAATACCATGCCCTTGACGACGCGGCTCTGCTCCAGGCTGCCTCCCATGATCTTGACGACGCGGATGTTGTCAACGTTGAAGTTGGCCGGGTTCTTGGGCAGCACAGCCTGGACGGCCTCGGCGACGAGGTCAGCGAGGAAGTCCTCGTTGCCGTTCTGCTTGCTCGCAACGACAGTGCGGATGGCCTTGCTAAGCTCCTCTTGATCGCGGATGTCCTCGACCTTGTCGACGGCGAGCTTCTCGAGCGTCTCGAGAGCAAACTTCTGGGCCTTTTCGTAGCCGCTGACGATGTCGGAGGTCTTGAGGCCCATACGCAGGAGGTCCTCGGCCTTGCGCAACAGCTCGCCGGCCAGGATAATAACGAGATTAGTGGCGTCGCCCATCTCGGACTCTTGCTGCTGGCTGGCCATGACGAGGAGCTTGGCGGCGGGGTGGACGACATCGAGCTCGCGGAGGATGGTGGCGGCATCCGAGGTAAGGATCATCTTCTGGAGGTGGTTGATGACGACCTTGTTGCGGCCGTAGGGGCCCAAGGACGTCTGAACGGTCGAGGCAATGGCGCGGCAGGCGTCGATGTTGCGCAGGACGGCGCCATCTTCGGCATCGTAGCTGGCACGTCCGTGTCAGGATATGCGTGTCCATGGTGGGGGAGGGAGCTCTCATAGGGGAAGGGGGGCGACGTACTTGTTGTAGCCCTGCTTGAACAGGCCCGCATTGGGCGCGTTGGGTATATTGAGAGACATGGCGAGGAGCTGGGGCTGGTATCGAGCTTGTCTCCCAGGCTCGGCCGCTGATGTATGATGGTGATGGGAGTCGCGGGGGTGATTCGGTCGCTTTCCAGCACCTCGCGGATGGACCCTCTTAGAAAATCTTGGGCGTGTGTGGTGGACTTGGGTGGTGCTGGTGGCAGCCTTGGTGGTGGCGGGGCCAATCAGATACGCCCAGGGGTCTTTGTTAATCCGCTCCAGCTCGGAGGGGAGCTCTGTACCGTAGGCGCCAGGAGTACGTACTCAAACGGCCGATGGAGCTCGGCGACAGCGACTCTTGCGGTGCCGAAATCGTATCTATGCTTCCTCTCTGGCGAGCTCAGTATTTTCCCTAGTCATAGAAATTTATCTTCGCAGATTCCAGAGCAATATGGTGGGTGGCATGTTGGCGACTATCAAGTCGCAAGCTTCAGGGGGCCCCAAATCGGTGAGACGCTGTGGCGGTACAAGAGCGCAAGCGCCCTGTGCCTGTGGCGGCAACACCAGCGCAGCCAGCAGCGCTGAGGCATCGCAGCCTCGTCGCACTACGTCGTGTCTTGTCTCGCGCAACCGTTTTAACTTTTCAGCGCGCATTCTTGCACCACAAACAGCGTCTCTTTCCTCGTCTCGTCCGCATCGTCAACCCTCGCCAGGACCAGCGAGCGACGCGACTGTCCGATTGTCCCTTTGCGGCCCGCAATTGCCGCCAGGTGAATCCACCGTCCACAGCAGCAATCCGGGCACCTCGCTTTGGCGATAAACGCCTTTGTCGCCATGGCGCCCCAGTCGTGTGAGCCTGAACCTCCCTTGCATACCTCGCCATTTGCACTGCGCCTCAGCTCGCAGCCTCACATCTCTCCCTCAACCCAACGCCCCAAGCTTGAGACGACGTGCCTCGCACCGCACGCGTTGCCTCGTCGCGAGTGCTAGCCTTCACCTCTCCTTGCACCCTCGTCACGACGCCGTGCCGCACCTCGGCTCCGCCTCCACCATCATCATCATCATCATGCCTCCCAAGAGAAAGTTTGCTGAAGTTGACCATCTACCAGCCGTCCCGCCCTCGCTGCCGCCCTCTGTCGAGGAGGCTTACCGCCGCAAATGCGTCCAGCTCAAGAATCGCACAAACGAGGTCGAGGATGCCAATGACGCCGCCCGCCTGCGCCTCTCGCGGATAAAGCGCCAGGTTGAGAAGCTGCGAATAGAGCGAGCTTTTCTGCTCGAGCAATTGGCCAAGCGCACCAGCACCAACGTCGAAGACTCCGAGGGCAGCCCCAGCCCACCTCCCACGGTATGCTAAACCTCTCACCCCTCCCACTCCCGCCCGGGCCTTGCTTCGGCTGTGCTGCGATCCATCGTGCGCCCTCATCAAACCCCCCTTGTTGGAAATTCAATCTGATGGATACAAGCTGGCCGACTTCCGCAACGAGCTGGATGCTAATCCCCGAAAGCCCAAGGATAAGCCGCTGCGAATCAAGCGGGGCCATCGCAAATCCGCCGTCAACGACTCGGACGCAAAGGGCGGTCCGTCCGAATCATTCAAAGAACTCGGATCCCCAACCTCTGAGACGCAATCACATCCACGTGAGAGCCAGACCAAGCGTGGCGAGTCTGCTGCTGGCTCGGCCAATGGTGTGAATAAGCGGTCCCAAGGCGCAACCAGTGCTTTTGACCTTTACTGCATTGAGGAACGGCCGAATCTCGAGGCCAATAACAAGGAGGACGACGCCAACATTGACGAGGAGCTTTCTCGGGGCTGGGACGAGCTGCCGGAGGCCGATAAGGACGAATTCCGTACCAAGGCCGAGGAAATGCAGGCCAAGGAGGAGGAGGAGGAGGAGGAGGAAGAGGAGCGCGGGGACAGCAAGGACGCTGAGGACTCCAAGAAGGAGGGCAAGTCTGATGGAGACGACAAGCCCGAAACGCAAGACGAGGATGTAGAGATGGCCAACTACGACACTGAGGACCAGGACCAGGACCAGGACCAAGAAACGCAGCTGGACAAGGACGGCGACGAATAGGATAATGGATGGGGCGATGAGGCGACAGATAGGTGAGCACTGGACAAATGGGATGGTCTTCCTTGAGGCGTTTATTCGAGACAGGGTATCAGGGTCAAGAACGGGATTTCTATGGTCACATCAAGTACGCAAAGGTGTTCGCAGTAGCGCACTTAAATAGAGCGACCTGGCGCAACGTACGCACTTGTGATGACAATGACCAGAACGCAACCTCTGGCAGATGGGGTTTGGGAGATGGGAGATTGCGCAAGCCTACCCAATCAGCATGGCAAAGCCGTTTACGTCGTGATTGGATGATCGCGTGCAAGCAGGCCGGAAGTACAAGGAAAGCTAGGCAGCCAGCGGGTGCGCAACGATGTTGTCCGTGGCGGAGAATTCAACGGCCGTTCATAGGTGGTTCAAGCTGCTCCCTGATGAAACATAGGTAATTGCGATTTGCTCAGCACCGTCCTACACTTCTGCCACCTACAACTCCACACGATTCTCATCAGATGCTGGAAGCATTCACCATGGCCATTGAGTTCCAGTCCGTGGTCCCAATCCTCCGCATTTTCGACGTCGCCAAGGCCGACGAGTTCTACTTGGGCTACTTGGGCTTCAGGTCGATTGGGACCACCGCTTCGACGACGGCGCCCCGCTATACCGACAAGTCTCCCGAGGCAGCCTGGTCCTGCACCTTAGCGAGCATCATGGCGATGGCAGCCCAGGCGCGCGGGTGCGTGTGGCGATGAGAGGCATCGCCAACTTACACCGCGAGCTCAGCGTCAAGCGGAACCGATACATGCGGCCGGGCATCGAGGCGGGTCCGGCGCGCGGCGCGAGGGAGATGGATGTCATAGACCCCTTTGGGAATCATATTGTGTTTTGTGAGGATGCTGAGTTGGGGAAGGAGACCTAGATTCGTCGAGTCGACGTTCCCTGCTCACCGGCCTATTCCGTCCCAGCGGCTCACATGATGTCCAGATGGTAGATTAAGTTCTCGGACACCACAGGGACCTGGTCCTTGCAAGGAATATGGCTTTTGACACTTTCTTCTCATCATTTTTTGGTTTCGACATCGCGGCGTGACAAGTTTCTATGCTTTCGCGGTTACCATCAAGGCCCGGTGCAGTGACTGACTGAGATAGACTTGGCTGTCCAGGGTAACGTGGTACCTTACCGTACTCGTGGGGTGACTTGAGCTGATAGCTGCTCCTTATGCAGGTACCCCACCAGCGTCACAGCGCTGGACGCCCTGGAGCTCGCCCAGTCTGCGCCCATCTAGCCGCATTGGGAAGGATCCTTGGCAGACTGCCGTCATCGTTAAGCTGGAACCACCTCGCCCAAAAACTCGCATCAAGCAAAGCATCCAAGCAAGCTTGGCTCCAGCAACCTGCACGGACCCTGTCCCTCAACTTCCATCACTCTCACTGCGACGACTCTATCCGCTTCGGATGGAAAGCCTGCGCGCGCTTGATCAATAATCCGCGCCGAAGCAGTCTGCAATCGCCGGATCCTCTCGTACCGACTGAGCGAGCTACACATTGCCGCCAACACGCATCCAACGAAACGCGTCAGACGACATGGAGCCCAGGAGCACGAACGAGAACACGCCTCTATTACCTACGACGGCACCTGCGTCTGCGTCCGAGGACAATCGGCCCCGGAACCCGCGGACCGTAACCTTCAGCGCCGACCCCGTGACGAGGACCTTTGAGCCCGAGGCGCATCTTTCTCAGTCAAGTCGACCCCAACATGCCCATGCCGGCCACACAGCTGCCAGCACCATCAGCGCAGCAGGCCCCCCTGTGCTCGCGGCCTTGAACAACAAGCTCAGGAGACGCAACAGTCATGGCGCCATCCCAACCGTGCTCCAGGCTGCCGTAGGCGCCAAGATTGGGCCCCAGAGGAGCACCAAGAAGACGGAGAAGCTCAAGCTGCTCCCTAACCCGGATATAGAGGACGGAGAGGATGAGGAGAGCGGCCGTGATGTCTACTCGCAGTACACGCGCATCAAGGACCCCACGGCGAGACGAGATGCTGCGCGGCTGGGCAAAGGAGATCGTGATCGCCTCCCACGTGTCACGGCTTACTGCACTGCCAATCGATACGAGATGGAAGGCCTCATTCGCTTTTTGAAAGGCCGTGGCAAGACTCGAGGTGCCAACCCCAAGCTCATCGACGAGTGCATATACTCCCCATATGCCTACAGCAAACCCTTGGGCAAAGGCCACGACGATCCGGTCCGAAACTACGAGCGGCGCCATTCCACCGGCGGCGATTCAATCGACGATGAGTCGCGCCGACAGGAGGCTCGCGCTGGCCTGCACGAGTCATCCAGACACGACTCTGGATACGGAGACGAGTTCTCCATAGACCAAGGCCATGAGCGCATGGATGTGGGCCAATTGAACAGCGAGCAGCTGCTTGGACCGAGCGTGACGGAAGACGTGCCGGTGTCCGAGAGCATCCCGGACTTTGACATCGATATACACACGCCAGAGGTATTTCTCTTCGACTACGGCGTGGTGGTGATTTGGGGCATGTCAGAGAGCCAAGAGGCCAAGTTCCTCAAGGACATTGCCAAATTTGAAGTTGAGAAGCTGGCGCCTGACGACGTGGAGACGGAGCACTTTAACTTTTACTACACACGCGAGTACCAGGCACGGATATACAATGACTTCATCACGTTGAGAGACAAGAACAACTACATGACAAAGTTGGCTATATCCCACGCCCTGGCGCAGAGTGTCAAGGTGCGTTACCCCATGTTGGATTCTTTCCCCAGGAGCATACTGACGAGTGACCGGCAGACGTCCCTTTTCGAGGAACTGATCGCATCGACAATCGACACCTGCAAAGATATTCCCACGCAGATTGCGCTGACCGGAAAGATCGCCCTAAGCCGTTCCCAGATCAACATGCAGATCGGCGAGCTCTTCATCCTCCGCATCAACATCCACCTCAACGGTTCCGTGCTCGATACTCCCGAGTTGTTCTGGGTAGAGCCCCAGCTAGAGCCTGTATACCAGGCCGTGAGAAGCTATCTCGAGATGGACCAGCGCGTGGGACTCCTCACGGAGCGGCTAGATGTCATCGCCGACCTGTTAGCTGTGCTCAAAGACCAGCTGAGCCACGGTCACGGCGAGAAGCTCGAGTGGATTGGTATGTATCATTGGCCCTTGCCCCTACCAGTGCGTTTCGGGGACCTAAGCTGACTGGCCAATCTATAGTCATTGTGCTTATTGCGATGGAGATCGTGGTTGCAGCTGTAAACATCGTGGTGGATATATATGCGGGCGAAGCCTGAGTGGCGTTTTTGGCGACTTCAAGATGGTGCTGCTTATATGCCTGGGCATGCAAGCCCGGATCTGTTGCGGACTCCCGCAGGCGTTGGCTTGATTGCTTGAGCCCTCTGGCGTTATTGGCGCGTCACTTTGTAACCTGACACAGCACCCATTGGTTCTACAGATACATACACTCGCACACATACATACACACACTCACTCCTTCCCCCCTTCTTTCTTTTTCACACTCACACCCACGCATACACACTCACTGACAGCGCCGTTCCACATTCTTCGAGCACTGCTTGGTGGGAAAGAAGCCACATATCACGGTACAGACACAGGCCTGGGCCGCGAATAATTCCCCCCGGTCCTAGAACGACATATTATAGCGTCGGGAGTAGGTCACAAGCATCAAGTACATATTTTGTTACTACAGGCAGCACTTACACGCCTACCTTGTACAAATAATTAAGGGGGTAGAAATTGAGCTCCAAGGCACGACATCACACTTATTGATGCGAGTAAATCGTTCTCCGCCGCCTAGTTTTGAAGCATTCTGAGCTCCATCTTGAACCCAGCAGCGTTGGCACGGTCAACGAGGCCCTGCCCAAGACATGCAGGCGTGTAGATTCCGCCCTGCAGACAAAGGTCATCCTCCAGAATCGTCAGAGCGCCCTGTGCCAGGAACACGGCGGTCACTGGGAAATATATCAGCTTTGTCTCACATCGAATTGCGTGCGTAAAAGGGTCAACTTACGATAGTACATGCTACCGTGGAACCACGCACGGCAGTACGCCTGCTTTCCCAAGGCTGTCGGCGTGTCGGGAGTCGCGATGCCGCGGTACTCAACTTCCTCTTTTGCCAAGTCCTCCCTGCTGGTACCCTGGCCCGGCTGGTAGACGAACCGCTTGACAAGAGCCCTCACGGGCGGGAGGAAACCGAGAAGGAGAGTGCCCAGAACAAACCCCCAGTGCACAAAGATTCCATGCAGCCAGTTCCTGGGCTTGTAGTACTCGACCCAATTGAACTTGGGTCCATAGAACTGCTCCTTTCGGCTCGGGATAGTAGACAACAGACCCCATGAGCGTTCAACTATTGGAGCATCGGTCTGCCCAGGGATTGACGTAGTCAACGTGCCCAGATTCGGAACATGGCAAACACCGAGCAGCCGCTGCCAAAGACCCCGGCTAGGACGGGCCTTCTCTGGGTGAGCCACGGGCGACAAAGCGTAAGGCTTGCTGCATGCTGCGAAATCGGCGGAACTAAAGTGATCGAAGATGTTCAAAACGGTGGCAAGTGTTCCACCAGACGGCGCAGAGCTGGGCACTTGTCAGCTTCTTGCGGTTGATACGAATCAGACGCATATGAGGGTCACAGACCTCAGCTTGTGGAGAGACACGACGACATCCCCCGTAGGCGCATCCAGCTTGCTGCGGATGAAGCGAGCCATGGACCATGTGCACAGATCTGCCGGGGCGGAATCGACGCCAATCTGGGGAACCATAATAGCCCCGGTTTCTTGGGCCATTGCCTCATACTTTTTGGTCATGCGAGCAACCCAAGGGATCTCGCCAGTGCAGTCGAGGTAGTGGGTGCCCGATTCGGCGCAGGCCTTGAAGACGCTCTCGCCATACATGCAGTAGGGGCCAATGGTGGTGATGACGACATAGGTCTTCTTGGCAAGGGCATGCAGTTGACCATCGTCGTTGACGTCTGCGATCTCAATATCTGGTGACGTCAGTCAGCCCTTCGAGTCGGTGATGAAGCAAACTCCACGGACGCCTGCGGTTGAACATCGTTCACAGTGACTTACTCGGTTGCACTCTGTCTGGATTCAGCCTTTTGCACTGGTCAATCACCGCCTGGAGCTTTGACTCTGAGCGGCCGGCAACGGCCCATTTCAGATTCGAAGGGAGATTCGTGGTGACGTGCTCCGCGACGAACTGGCCCGTGTAGCCTGAATGGTGGTTTCAAGATGAGCACTGGCTTCAAGTCTGCAAGCAGAGGATGGGGAGGTTACCAGTGGCGCCGAGGACGACCAGATCGTACTGGCGGCCGTGCTGCTTGAGAGGCATGATGAGCTACAGCGGCGCATCTATGAAGCTCGATGAGACGAATAATTAATGTATGGGGGAGGGTCCAAGCTCCTTGAGGGAGACCTGCGGATGAACGTACATGGCGTACGAGTACTCTACAGATTCCATGGCACCCCTGTACAGCCAGCAAGTCCCCGTACCGTCCAGGTGCTCAACCTCAAACACGTGAGCCCTTCTGTCCAAGTATTCCTAATTGAGGAGTTGGAGCGAAGCCGATTTGCGCCTCGATGGCTGCCGGAGCCCGCGCGGGCGATTATCGCATTCCGGATTGCCATCGTCTGATCCGCCAGGCCCTCTTTGAACTCCTGGAGGGGAATGCGAGCCGGCAGCAAGAGTCGCGCTAATTTACGTCCACGCAGCTAGGACCCGCACGGAACGATTCAAAGGCTTGCCGGCCCAACATCGAGACGCCGGCGGACTGACTGGGGCCGAGCGTTGCCGTCATCACGTGATGCATAAGGTCACGTGGCTCTGGCGGGAAGTTTTGGACGGTGGATCTGTGGAGCTGTGTTCGCTTGCCCGCCCCGGCACTCACGTGCTTGCCCTAAGGAAAATCACAACCCCCAACTTTCGTGGCACATTTTCGGGTGTCAGCCGCAACCGCAAAGTCGAGCATCTTCACCCTCTGCTCGTCAACTGTCGTCCTCCTCCCCAACGACAACCTCACCCACACAACAGTCAAGATGACCAAGCGCACGAAGAAGGTCGGCGTGACGTACGTATCTCTCTTACCGAATGATGGATTGTTGTGCAGCAATGCTAACTTCGTCGACAGCGGCAAGTACGGTACTCGGTAAGTCGTCGAAGTCTCGTCAATCCACCCCAGCACGCACCGCATACGACCCTCGATCTCTCGAAGCGACCGTGAGCCCGTTTCAGTTTCTGCAAGAGGAGGAACCAAGGGAATCTATGGCCGGACAACCTGGGCCATCTGTACGAAGGGCCGCCGATGTGAAACAAACGACCGCCACGAATCGTCAGAGCCCTTGGGATAATCGATGCGCCGCCGGGACCTGAGTGAAGCGCAGCACTAACATGCCTTTTCCCACAGTTACGGTGCTTCCCTGCGAAAGCAGGTCAAGAAGATGGAAATCACCCAGCACGCCAAGTACACCTGCACGTTCTGCGGCAAGACCACCGTCCGCCGCCACTCCACTGGCATCTGGAACTGCAAGTCCTGCAAGCGCACCATTGCCGGCGGTGCCTACGTTGTTGCGTATGTCCGCCCCTGTTCCCAGCCCTTGACAACGAGGAGGGCAAGTCCGCCCGGTGGAACTAACCAAATTCACAGCACCCCTGCTGCTGCTGCCATGCGATCGACTCTGCGACGACTGAGGGAGATTGCTGAGGTTTAAGGGGACGTATGGGGATGGAGGAGGTTTCGGCTTTGCATTTCGGTCTGGTGTACGGGAAACCTGGTTTGCGTGCCTGCACTACGAGTTGACGAAATGGACGTCGACATTCGAGCTTTGGTCATATAGAGACCTGTCGATTAGCAATGGAAAAGGCTGCATGGTCTCGGACTACTCCAAAACAGACGAACAAGGACATCTTGTGGAACCAGCGTGATGAGCCGAGCCGGAGCCGTCGTGAATGCGCCCAATTAGTCCCGCGAGCAGGGTTCTTGGCATCGACAACATTGCGCCAGGCAGAAGTGTCGCTCTCGAGCAACATTTTCGGAAGCTACGTCGGCTGGCTCAAAACTGCTGGGGCACCGCAGGCGGCAGTGCAGATGGCAAGGGAAGCTGCTTCGCATGGCTCCCACGAGTCTTGCCATGACCCCTTTTGCTGCAATGGGAATTGTGTTGTGTCGATTGGGGACTTTGCTCTGCAGCTAGTGTTGCATACAAAGTATGGCTTTGGAGTGTGTTTGCTTGGATCGAGAACGATGTCCAAAAGCTACGTCGAGACGTGTGGGCATTTGCAACCACTTAGTGCTAGCCACAATACTTCTCATTTGGAGACGCCACCCGTCTTTCCATGTTTACCGCAATCTCGGGATCGCACGACTGCCAGATCCTACCCGCCCTCGCCCCATCGTGCGCGCATCGTGCGAGACATATTGCTGCGCCAAAGGCCCGTCAGCAATCGAGCGCCCAACTTGACTCACTGAATACGTGCACACGGGCCAACGACTGCCTATAGGCGTTGTCGTAGGATGCAGACGTGGGGTTCCCGCGTGCCTGAGGGTCGACAAGGGATCATGTTCGTGCCTGGCAGCGACGTGTCGGTGACTCACCGTAACCGGATGCCGCAGCCGTTGTCATGCAGAGTGGCCCATGCATGTGCATGGCCAGAAGATTGTTACGCATTGCCTCTGCATCGCGCGGCTGCGGCGGCGGGCCCACAGGCATCAGCTATCGCAGAAACAAGCTTCGCAACTATGTACTGTAGTATGACGGTATCGCACAATTGATCTGGCTGATCCGTCATTCGTACTGCTTACCGAGTCGCGGACGCGGAGTGTCATTTAGCCTGCCGCGCCCCTCGGTTCGGTCAAGGTACTGTAGTTCCCAGTGCACTGTACGGTAGAATACAGTAGACGATGATGAATGACGCCGCGGGCGCTCTGCTTGCATCCGAGCCTGTGGCCCATCTCCCCACGCTGCCAAGGGCCATGCGTTGACGCCGAAACTTTGAGCTATTTTACCAGACAAACGACGAATAAGACTTCACCGGCTGATGCATGGGCTTGAGGTGGGTAGACCGGAACGAAGCTGGGAGAGGGGCTGGCTGAGCTGGTGTGTGTGCGCGTGCGTGTGTGCATGGTCACGCATTCACGAAGAACCAGCGCCAGAAACAGCATCATCGGAGACAACGGACGCCCGCCAGCAACCGCCCACGTGAGCCTCGCAGCTAGCAGGTCCGCAGCTGGCTGTTTTTGCCCCCATGGGTTTCTTTCTGTTCTGTGTGGGCTCTTCTTCAACCCGTGTTGCGAATCCAACTGGCGGGTTTATCCGTCCGTCGATCTTATGCGCATGCCTTTGGTAACGCACCCGCACACGCTGCCAGCTGCCGCCAGACGGACACACAGACAGCCAGATCCTGCGGACTGAAGGACGCCTGCTGCATCTCTCTCCACAGCAACGAGAAGTACTCTCCGGCACCGACAACCACTCGGCTTGTTCTGGGCAGCTCTCCCTGTCCGCACCACGCGCCTCAGCCTGCGAGGCGAACGGCCTGCTGCCTCCGACACAAGTTTCTGTCCCAGCCAGCCAGCTCCACGACAGCTGCAGGGCAGCCCGTCATTGATCTCGACGGGCCCTAAACAAGCGCTTTCGTTGCCGTTTCGGCGCGCATTTGCTTCAGTACTACGTCTATCAGGTAAATGACTTTCTCTCCCATTTCAAAACAACATTCAAGGTAGGCAGCTGGGCATCGCGAAACGTGGCGGAAACTGCGATACTTTTGCCCGCGTACCGCGCAGCACCCCACTACGACTGTCACCTTCGCTCCCCTCGCCGCTTCTTCCCCATCTCTCTCGCCCTCGCTTCCTCACCTCGTCCTCTCTCTTCACCTCAGCCGAACCCACCGTCGCTGTCAGGTGCAAGACGTGGCGGCTTCAGCGCCATACCACGCTGATTGGGCCCGCCCGAGGGACCCCCAACCAGCTTGCGGCTAGGCTAATCGCCAAAACCCGCCCCTCTGGGCATGCTGCTAGCTGCTAGACGCTGTCCACTGAGCTGCCGTCCATTTCTGCCTCCACTCTCCTCAATTCCTCCACTGGGCCGTCACTTTTTTCGTGCCAGCCGAACCTGGAACCTGACCAAACCCACTCCTCTCACGCTTGTACCCGCCGCTGCCTCTGCCTCTGCTGCCGCCTTGTGCTGCCTCTACGCCCCAGACCGACCCATCCACTAATACATCGCCCTGCAGCCTAACCCGTCTTCAAATCCATCCGCCAAACGCCTCTGACGGCTCGCTGCATCTCTCGGTTCGATTTTTGAGCTGTCCTTTTACATGTTTCCATCATTCTCTCTCTTGTTTTGTCGAAGCTGGCGCCATGTCTGAGCCCGAGCAGTGCATCATATGTCTTGATCCGCTGCCTCGCCCCTCGCCCGTCAACGGGACTGCTCCAGATGACGAATCCTCGACGATAGCTGTCGCCGAAGTCGTGGGCGAGGAAACCAGTCACCTCGATATCGTGGCGGCGTTGGACGGCTGCGAGCACATCATACACGATTCTTGCATTCGATCATGGGCTCAGAAGACGAATACTTGCCCCATCTGTCGCAACCCGTTCCACTCGGTGCGAGTCTACAACGGAGCTGATGGTTAGCTACCCGGTCCTGTGCCCGATCTCGAAACAAACTGACACGTGAAATCCACATAGGCACCGCAATCTCCACGTACGATGTTGAGGATAAGAAGCAGGTGGCTGAGTTCGACGTTCAGCAGTGGCAGGCCCAAAACCCTGATCCCGATGAAGAAGACGGAAGCAATCCGTGCCCTATTTGCAACTCGGCCGAACGAGACGATATTCTGCTGCTTTGCGACAGCTGCGATGCTGCCTACCACACTCACTGCATCGGACTCGATCACATCCCCGATGGCGACTGGTATTGCATGGAGTGTGCCCATATGTTTGACCTGACAGATGAGCACGGGGGATCAGCGGCTGGCACTCAATCACTTCGACCCCAAAACGTTCGACGGCCAAACCCTCGAGACGTACGGGGATTCCACGTTCGAACCCGAGCACGGCTCAGGAGAGCGCGTCGACAGGCACGCAACGCGGAGTGGCAGGGTGCATGGGGCCAGTTCTCTGGCCGTTTCTTCGAAATGAGTGATCTGGACCTCGACAACCACGACGACGACGAGGACCTTGAGCAATATCGTCTCTTCCAGCAACACGATCAACGAGAGCTGCAGCGATGGCAGCAGCGAGTAAATATTGCACAGCGCCTGGGTGCCCGGGACGAATTTGCCAGCAACATTCCGCCACAAATCAGTGAGCGCCTCCAACCCGCGCCTCAACCAGTTGAGGAGACGAGAGAAGAAAGGCGGGCTTGGGGTGCGTTCGATCGTGCTCGCGAGGTGGACGTCTCCAACACAAATGGAACTCGGAAGCGCAAAACCCGGTCTGTTACTGCATCGCCGGCAGAGCCTCCTGTTCAACAAGAGCAGGAAAGGAAGCTTAAGCGTCCCCGAACTCGAAGGCTTCCTACTCAGGGCGAGGCGTCCACGTCGGCGCCGTCTCCAGCCGCCGCTGCCGCCGGTCCTTCGACAGTGCGCTCAGCGAATGATTTGCCTTCGAGGAACGGCGTTGGTCGGGTTGAAACAGAAACACCGCTCGTGTCATCTCTTCTGAAGGAATTGGAACCCAGCGCTATGTCAGATGACGAGGCGTCAGCATTGACCCCGACCTGGCGGCAGCCGCCAGAGGCATCATCCCCAGCCATTTCACCATCACCTTCAAACCACAGCAGCCCTCGGGCACTCTCCCTCACACCTCCGCCTCTGCCTCGCACTAACGGCCGGGAAACATCCTCAACTTTGTCACTCAGCACACACATTGAACCTCGATACCCACCAGCCAACTACTCACCAAACCGACCAACCAGCGATCACAGCGACTCCGAGGCACAGCCAGGCGGAGCCGAAGTCCGCCCGTTGGTGTTGCGTCAGCCTCGACCTCGTCGACCTCATCGGGTGCAGCCGCGCAGACAAGAGTCTTCGCCGACCAGGCTGTCCATGACACACGAGGAAAAGAGAAGTATCAATGACATCGTCAAATCGGCTCTGAGACCGCACTGGCGAGCTCAGAAGCTAACGACGGAGCAATACGAAATGATCAATCGAGCTATATCGCGGAAGCTTTACGACGAAGTGAAGGATGCGTCCTCTCTCGATGGAGATTCTCGGCGATCATGGGAGAAGAGAGCATCGCAGGAAGTGGCGCAAGCGGTCGCGGAGCTTCAAGCTTGATTATGGTGGAGACGCTCGGTTTGGTCTTTTTTTCTTGTTCGACTCTGGCGTTTAGGGCATATCGGCGATCCATGTAGCTTGATACCCAGCTTCTTCCCGCAGACAGGGAATGTGTTTCTTCGGGAAAATAAATTGGCGCAACGAGAGTCGGTATATATTGACTGGATGCGGTCATACGGGTTTGTGGCTCGAGATGGCTACCGGGTACGGGTTCATCGTGCTTGGATATTGTATGAACAAGGTTTCTTGTGGGCTTAACCCCGAGGGCCAGGCAGATGACGACGGATGAATCTCACGAAAGCTTCGGGTGTGCGCAAAGAAAACATCGATCAAATAATTGTCACACCTGAGTGATGATTTAGCTATGAGGCCTCGACGACTGGCGGGGAGATACCGGCAAAGAGTTTCCTGGGGGAACTGAAAGCCGCTATCAAACGCCCAGCAGATGTGATCGCCTCGGATCAGGTCGTTGAGTGCCATGGTGGGCTAGCTCCGACGAGCTGCGAGGGATCAGGAGCCGTGCTGAGGGGCGAAGCCAACAGCGATTGATTGAGATGTCAGCAGTATCTATCTAACAGAACCCGGTAGAACAGTAAAAAAGGAAAACCCTTTTGCAGGTGCCGCTAGCGAAAAGACCGCTCTGGGAGTCACTCTCGGCACTCGTAAATGGTCAGGACGTTCTGGAGGTGGAACGGGTCTTGACGATAAGGAAATGAGGCCTTGTGTGAGAGAAGAAAAAGAGGAAAAGGAAATGGCGAGAGGACGGGGGGATAAAGCTAGGGACCGTGGCCCGCTGTGGAAATGCTGCCTCAGGCCTGCATGGTATGGAAGTTTACATAAGCGGCCAAGGTGGTGCTGTGGCTCGAGTACGTACCGCCAGGAGCTGGGTCCTGCGGACATCGAAAAAGTTCGAGACGCGAAGACCATCTCTTCAGCCAACGTGGAATCCTGGTTTAGGTGCCGCCACACAGGGAGAGCGCTCATCATGACGGCCTCAAGTAGAGGAGGGCGCGCCCTTCAGGACGTTCTCAACGGTAGGAACCTCCCCTGAAAGGCCAATTGGGCTCCGGTGGAACTCTCAACTGACCTATTCCTGCAGCAGCTCCTGGAGTCTGCTCACGATGCGCAACGAGCTACATCAGATCATCGAGCCGGCTGTACTCTTCGGCGACCGCCGCCGCGCCCTCTGAGGTATCCACGGACACCAGATCTCCGCCGCCTGCGTCAGCACGCCAGCCGCCTCCTCCTTACGACGTCCGCTCCGGCCTTATCCTTACGCGGCCACCCCTCCTGACCCGCAAGCTGCACCCTTTCGAGAACGCCTTCTTCTTCTATCAGAAGCGGCTGGAGGAGCGGCTCAACACGCCTTTCATCACGAGCATCTATTTCAAGCCAGACACGGCGCGCCGGCTGGATTGGAATCTCAAGGTGCAGGAGCGCAGCGGCACCGTCGCCAAGGAGCTGGGCGTTTACCATGGCAAGAGCGCCAAGGCGTGGGACGACGAGCTCAAGGTCGGCGATCAATTGAGCAGCCAGGAAAACGTGCTTGACAGCCTGCTCAAGGATGCAGCGGCGAGGGTCAGCGACGACGCCGAAGTTGTTGCGCCCGAGGATGTCGTTCCTGTCGAGCGGCCGGTGGAGCGCGAAACTGAGGCGGACAAGACGGCCGATGTGAGGAGGCTGGACAGGCAGATGGACAGGACGCTGTACCTGGTTGTTAAAGGCAAGGATGGCTGGTGCTTCCCTGCGGATGTGATTCCCAAGGACGAGAACTTGCACGAGGTGAGCCAACCCGCCCTTGGAGGCCGCTAGATCTTGCTAACAGAAGTGACAGGCCGCAAAGAGGGTCCTCGACCAGGCCGCGGGTGTCAACATGAATACTTGGATCGTCGGTCGTGTGCCAGTGGCCCACGTCGTCAACAACCCCATCCTCAACGCCGATGGGTCTGTTCAGAAGAAGGGTCAGAAGACCTTTTTCCTCAAGGGCCGCATCATGACCGGCCAGGCCGACTTGAAGGGCAACCCCTTTGGCTACACCGACTTCAAGTGGCTGACCAGGGAGGAGTTGGAGAAGGAGCTTGCGCCCGAGTATTACCGTGGTGTGCGGAACATGATGTCTGACAGGTAGATGAGAGGGCGACTCTGCCTTGAAGTTTGGGTTCGCATGTAAGACTATTATGTATACGCTTCTGTATAAAATGTCGTTCCTGAGGCGAAGACTTATTCATGCTCAAAAGGCTATGGCGAGCACCTCCCCCAAGGGCAAGAAATCTCGAGGCATTTTCTTATCTCGTACCTGTTCCACACGCCTTGGGCGTCTTCAACTTGCCGCAGACAGCTCGTAGCGTTTAGAACCCGAGTCCCAAAGCCCCTCTCTTGACCTGACGCTTGGGGACAAACAGTCACGTCTACCTTGGCCAGTGGCATCAATGCACCAGGTCGTTCGATATTTCAATCAGATGCTGACCATGATGTGCTGACCATTCATACAGATGCTCTAAACTTCCGACCCTGAGTATTAAATGGTCATATTCGATTTCTTCATCAAGAAACCACCGTTGCACAATTTCCTCCGAACCCACTCCCCAGGGTCTTGAGTCCTAACGCCAAACTCCCGTGTCCGTCGCCGTCGCTCCCTGGAGGTCATCTCGCTCATAGCCGTGACCGCTCCAACAGTCACTCAGACCGGCTTCGCCTGCCCCTCGACAAAGTTCAGGGCATCCTCTGTACTGACACAGTTGATGGAGCTCGTCTTGTTGCGGAATGTCACGCCGTAGCACTTGTCTGCAACATGCACAATCTCGGGTCGGAAGGTGGTGCAGATGAACTGCGTGCCGATTTCGTTGGATATCGACTCGAGCAGCGCGGCGACAGCAGTTCGATACTGGGCATCCAGGTTGGCGTCCACCTCGTCGAAAATCACCATTGGGCTGCTTTCGGTTGCCTGCAGCGCAAAGATGAGGCAAAGCGCACACAAACCTAGGCTGGTCAGCATGTGGGTGTAAGTTGAATTGGGGCACCTCGTTGCTTACTCTTCTGTCCGCCACTGAGCTGTTGAATCCGCTGTTGCTCATCCAAGTGTTTGGAATTAAAGGAAACACTGATTCCAACGCCAATGTAGTTTTCGACACTGCCTCGTGCCTCTTCATCCGATTCGTCGAGGTCTTGGCGGCGATCCGTTCTGCGCTGGATGACGAGCCGGCCGTGACCAGCGGGCACCAGCTTTCCGAAAATGGTTGCAAACTCCTTGGACACCTGCTTGAAGGTCCGCTCAATGGCCTCATCTTTACGGCGATCCAAATGTTCGACAAGCTCTTCAATAGATTCCTGAGAGTCATCCAACTCCTTTCGTCGCTTCATCAAGTGGTCTTCCTGGGTGGTAAAATTGTTATACTGCTCAAAGGCCTTCTTGTTGACGTGCTTGTATTTCTTTAGGGCCTCGTTGACCTTTTTGAGTTTGGATGTGATCTGCATCGCATCACGTTAGCATGTATGGACTCGACACTGATGAAGCTGGGTGAGGGAACTCACTACTTTGGCCTCCATGGTCTCATACTTGTCAAAGGCCTCCTCGGGGAGCACTCCGAGATCTCGAATGTTCTTTGCGCACTCTGCCGCCTGCGCAGTCAGCAGAGCTTTGCGTTGGAGCGTCTTCTCCATCCTCTTCTGTTGCTTTTCTATCCTGGTGGAGATCTCGTTCTGGACTTGTTCGCGCTCTGCCTTTTCAGCGGTCATCTGCTCCATCTGACCATTGAGCTTGTCCATGCTGGCCTCGGTTTCCTCCAGGCTTGCCTCAACTGCATGCAGAGTCTTCTGGGCCTTCTTGAGCTCTCTCTGCGCCTCCTTCAACCCTCCCGTCGATGACCCCGAGGCAGAGTTCTCGAATGCTTGACTGTTGAGCTGGTCAAGCTTCATTTGCAGATTTTGGCGCAGGTCCACCTCGAGAAGTTGCTTCGTCCTCTCAAGCTTTCTGCGAGCATTGCTCACTTCATTCCACTGTTTCTGCAGTTGCTGGGTCGACCCACTCAGCTCTTCCAACTGCCGCTCCTCTGCCGCCGTTAGGTTCTTCTTAAAGTCTGACAAAACCTCGGCTTCGTGTGCAGAAACCTCTTCCATAAATCCAGTCATGTTCTTTTCAACGGCATCACGTCTCTTCATGGCGGAGTCAAGATGGGCCCTCTCGTTCTCGACGTGTGCTGACTTGCTCCGAAGCTCGTGCTTCAGGGGCTCAAAACCATCTTCGGCCTGCCGGAGCTTCTGTTCGAGCTTCTGCACCTCAGACATGGCGCCGGTAATCTCCTGATCTTTGCGTTCGATCTGACTTCGAATGTCGTGGGACTGGGCAACGAGTCTCCCATATTCCTCTCGCCACTTGTTGGCAGCCTGAACCGCTTGCAGGCGTGACTTTCGAGGGTCGATGTAACCACCAGTCATGGCACCTCTCTTGTTGGTGGTGTCTCCCTCAGCTGTGATACCATCCACGCCGTGGCTTCTGGCATACTGGCTGGCAACCGCCAGATTCGGGCACACAACTGTCTTTCCAAAAACTTGCTGAAATGCGCTGTCAAACTTGGGATCGTAATTAATCTTGTTGATCAGAGGCACTGCATCACTTGACCTTGGCAGATTGACATGACGCGGTCGCAACTGCGCAAGGGGCATGAAGGTAACTCGACCGCCATGCTGCCTGTACAAGGTATCTGCAAGGTATGTGGCAGTGTCGGAGTTGTCGACGACGTAGTGGAAAAGACTGGCGCCAGCAGTCTGCTCGACGGGCAGCCTGTAGGCGTCTCCAACGTCAAGTAGGTCCGCCAGTGTTCCGTACGCACCGGGGATGTCTTGTTCCCTCTTCAGGCGGCGGATAGTGGCCAGGCCGCGAGCTGTTGCGCCATCGACGGCGTGTGACAGCTCTCGCTCAGCCTGATCCTTTTCCTGACGGGCATTCGCGATGACGGAGTTGAGCTTGTCGTCCTCACGACGGATGAGCTTCCTTTCGTCGTTGAGCTTGTCCAGCGTGAGCCTCGCTTGTGAGACTTGCTCGGCGAGCTGGTTCCTGTCGCCGCTCCAGTTTGCCAAGCGTGACCGCAAATCAGCGACTTCCTTCTCGCTTTGACTTATGGACTCTTCGACTCTTGAGACTTCTTCGTCGGCTTCGAGCTTGTTTGCCTTTTGCGCACTGATAGTCAACTCGAGCTCGTTGATTTCCTGATTCAGCCAAGAATTTCGTTCGGCCTTGTTCTTAAAGCGAGAACCGCGACTCTGCTTGGCGAATAGTCGCGCCCTTGCCGCCTCTGCTGTATCCAGCTGTCTCCTTACATCATCCTCCTGCTGCTTCTTCTTGATGTAATCAGGCAAGATCTTGGCCAGCTCCTTTTCCCTTGACGCAATATCGGCCTGGACTGACTCCAATTCGGCGTCGTGCTGTTCTCTGGCTGACTCTTGCGCCGACTGGCCTTCTTTCACGTTCTTGACCTTCAGTTCAGTTTTGGCAAGAGCCTTGGCACAGTCGCGCCTATCTTCTTCGTGCTGTCGCCGGTCGATCTGCAACAGCTCAAGTTCCCTTTGCAGAGAGTGGATCTCTGCGTCTATCCTGGCGATTTCCTTTTCGCCCTCGAGAAACTGAGTGCGCCTCGAGTCGGTCGTGTCGAGGCCGTCTTGCCTTGCGCTGTCGATGTCCTCTAGAGTAGACTGGATCGTCATTTGTTCTCTGTGATGATAGGCGTACTCGAGGCACCGTCTCTCCCTGTCCTTGTCTTGGAACCCTCGCAGCTCCTCCTTCTCCTCCTCGAGCTCGGACAGTCTCTCCTTGATGTACTCGAGCAGCTCGTCAATCTTCTCGCGCTTGTTGTTGGTCTCGTGCATGATCTTGAGTGACTCGGCGCGACGAGCCTCGTACACCTGGGTGCCGGCAACCTCCTTCAAGAGGTTCAGCCTGTCCGACTCCTTCATGTTGGTCAAGGCCGTGACGCGCCCCTGGGGTACGATGTAGTAAGGGTTCGAGCGAGAGAAGCCGGCCGCCTCCAACAGGTTCATGACGTCGGCCTTGGTGACAACCTTGCGGTCGACGGAATACTCGTCCTTTTTCAAGCCGATGGTGCGTCGCAGAACAACCTCCTTGTTGCCAGTGGGGAAACGGTCGTCGCTGTTGTCGAAGATGATCTCGACGTATGCCGACATGACAGCAGAGCCAGAGCCCTCGTGGAGGAGGCCCTGGCGCTCCTCGCGGCTCATCTGGGTGTAGGCATCGCTGAGGACGAAGCGCATGGCCGCGAAGAAGTTGCTCTTGCCGGAGCCATTGCGACCGACGATGACGTTTGTCTTTGCCGAGAAGGGTTCAATGACGGTCTGGTCCTTGTAGCTGCTGCAGCATCAGTACAAGCATATGCCCGCCCGCCATGTATCCTTGGGACGGGGAGCTGGACTGGGAGGCGTGGGCACGCACCTTTTGAAGCCCTGGATGATGATCTGCTTGATATACATGGTGAGCAGCGGCGCTGGCGCTGGGGCGCAACATCCGAGGGCCCAGAGGACGGCAGCCTGGACGCGGTGACGGGGTCGGGCTGCGATGGGAGGGGTTTGGATGCGATGCGATGCGACGCGTCCGAGAGCCGCCGCGGTTAGGCGTGGTGTTGCAGGTCGCGTTGCGGGACCGACCTCGTTGCTGCCTGAGGAAGCAACCTAATCCAACGGTTCCTGCCAGCAGGCTGGCTTGGTGGGGCCACTCGCGCAGTGCAGCCCCGCCAGGGAAGGGAAAAGGACGCTAACAGGCAAGAGGGAAATTAAGCGAGCGCAGCGGGCCAGGCTGTTGGTGGGCGTCGCGCGCAGGCGTGTATAAAAATACAGGCACACACACATGATACAAAGGCCCGGCCTGCCCTCCGCTCCATTTCCCGCCAGTCTCCAGCGCAGCTCAGCACGAGCACGAGCACGCACGAGCACAGCACGAGCGACCTGGCCAGCCAGCCAGTCAGCCAGCCAGCCCCCTGCCTGCCTGCCAGCCGTCGTCAGCAGCCGCAGCGCCAAGTGCCGCCGTGCCCTGCCCTGCACTGCAGCCAGCCAGCGCCTGCAAACGGAACAGGCACCCTGCTGCGCCGTCACTCTGCCCGCTCCGCCAAACATTGCTGGGCGCCTCCGCCGTGCGCAGCTGTCAGACGTGTACATCCCCCCCAGGTCCCCCGCCCAGTTGATTGATGAGGCCCGACTGTCGCTGCATCACGAAGCGGCGCATCAAGGCGCATCGGAACGCACGCCGGCTGTGATTCAGTCCCAAACGCCCCGATTAGTCCTGCGTCATTCCTCATTGCTTCATTTCAATACTCTTTTTTTTTCCATTTCATTTCCTGCCCTCGCAATGCTATATGCGCCGCTGCATCGCAACCTCAGGCTGTGACCATCAAGCTTCAACACCAGCATCCACCCGACCCTGGTCCTCGGCGTGTGCTTGACCTTGCGTCGCACAACACCGCAGCTCATCCGCCTCTCTGGGGTGCAGTGCATGGGCGTTGCGGCCGGTGGCTGCACCTTGACGAAACAGCGCTAGGGTACGTGCTCCATTCATTCGTCTCATTGCTGCTTCTTGACCACGACCTTGCCTCCTGCTTGCGCTTGGTGTTGCTGTACCTTATCATACCTCCCACTCGAATTATGCAACGCCCGCTACTACCTGTCGTTTCATTTACAGCATAAGGCAGAGCTCACTAACACCTCCCTAGGTCTCCACCCAGTCATGCAGCGACGGACCATTCAGAAGTATCCCAGTAATACACAATGGCCTCGAGGTAACGAAACGCACTCCCTGCCTATGCGTCAAGGTATTTCGCAACTAACACGCCCGCAGACTCGATCGCCTGGTAACGTAAGTTGCTGTTCCTGCTTGCTTCATCCCCCATTAGCCATGGTCGTAAGTTTGTTAAGCAGGCGGACGAGACATGTTACGACCTCTGGATGCATGCAATTCATCTGAGCGAGACTCGTCGCTGCATGTTCAATCCCGTCATGTTACCCGTCGCCGCTCTTATTCTTGCCTTCCAGCTAACGCATCACGTACTAGCATCCTCGAGACGGGGAGTACCCGGCTCATCCGGGACACTGCCGTCAATCAGCTGGCCGACTGGCAGAAGCAGCACCCAGATGAACTATTCAACTTGTTGTCAAGGGTGGTGCCCTATCTTCGCCACAAGGAGTGGGAGACGAGAAGTACTGCCGCAAAGGCCATAGGCAAGATTGTGGAAAACGCGCCTTGCCATGACCCAAACTCGGAGGATGCACCAAGCGAACCCAAGAAGGAGGAGGCTCACGCAGAAAACGGCCATGTCAAGAAGGAGGAGAGCGAAAAGGAAGAGAGCATCACAGATGATGAATTCTTCAAATTCGAGTCGCTCGATGTCGACGCCATTCTCAAGCACGGCCGCGAGCTGTTGCGAGGCGGCGGCATCGAGTATAGCCTCGCGGCTCTGGATCCCCAAGCCCGCCTCGCGCATCAAAAGAAAACGCTGGCAGGGCGTTTAGGCTTGCTTGGGAGGAAGTTTGAGGATGAAGAGGTGCCCATGCCCCTCGACAGTCAAGCCCCGCCCATGACCCCCATCGAAGCGTCTCATAGCAACGGCTTCGGTCGGAGCGACAGCATCTCCGGGCCCGGCCAATCGGCACAATCAGCAGAGGACTCGCAGCTGAGCTCACGACAACTCAATTACCTGAAGCGAAAGCGAAAGAGGGAGGCTATGAAGGCATCCCAAGGTAAGGGTGGGTTTGGCGATCTATCCCTACGGCGCTCGGTGACGGCCGGCTCAGAGGGCTTGGGCTTCGATGAGACCCCGGGCGTCGATGTCGACTCCAAGAAGAACGGGAAGATGAACGATTACTTCAACCTTGATCGCCCTGCGGAGGTGGACGAGGAGACCAAGGTTGTCAGCGAGTTCAAAGGCCCGGTATTGCCCATCAAGTCTGAACTTGAGGCTGAAGAGACCATGGAGGGCGCCGAATGGCCGTACGAGCGGCTGTGCGAGTTTCTCAAGGTTGACATCTTCGACTCGTCTTGGGAAACGCGCCATGGAGCTGCCATGGGACTGAGAGAGGTGGCCCGAGTTCACGGTGGAGGCGCCGGGAGGAGACGCGGCAAATCCAGGGAGGAAAATGACGACCTGAACCGCAAGTGGCTCGATGATCTCGCCTGCCGGCTCTGCTGCGTCTTGATGCTGGATCGATTCACAGATTACAGCTCAGACACGTCGGTGGCCCCGATACGAGAGACTATCGGCCAAACTCTCGGGTCCGTTCTGAAGCATGTTCCCTCTGAGTCCGTCGTTGACATTTACCGCGTCCTCTATCGAATGGTCATGCAAGAGGACCTTGAGCTTGAGCGACCTGTCTGGGCCGTTTGCCACGGCGGCATGGTGGGCTTGAGGTACGTTGTTGCGGTCCGCAAAGACATGCTCCTACAGGATGGCAGTATGATCGATGGCATCATCAAGGCCGTCATGAAGGGGCTCGGCGATTTGGACGACGATGTTCGTTCGGTGAGTGCAGCGACTATCATCCCAATGGCCAAGGAATTCGTCGCCATGCGACCAGCGGCGTTGGACGGCCTCATCAATATCGTCTGGGAGAGTCTCTCCAACCTTGGTGACGATCTGAGCGCGAGTACGGGACGAATCATGGATTTCCTCGCTACACTGTGCGGTTTCCCTGAAGTGCTCGAGACAATGAAGGCTTCTGCAGCGCAGGACGAGGAACGCTCTTTCACCCTTCTGGTACCACGACTATACCCATTCCTGCGGCACACTATAACGTCTGTCCGCTTGGCTGTGCTGAAGGCGCTGCTAACCTTTGCTAACCTCGGCGTGGAGACGTCCCAAGGTTGGCTCAATGGAAGGATCCTCAGACTTGTCTTTCAAAACATTCTTGTGGAGAGAGACCAGGAGACCCTAAACATGTCGCTTGAGCTATGGAGTTCCCTTGTTCGCTCTTTGGCCAAGGATCCAGCCATTCTTGCGGACGAGTTTGCGCCGCACATAGATGCGCTCATGAAGCTTACATTGCATCCTATCGGCATCTCAAGGAACCCCATTCCCATGAACGGCATACTCTTCCAAAAGCCGTCTGGAGGGACGTACTCCGCCATTTCGCATCCATCGTCACGGCGATTGTCGACGCCGGACGGCTCGGAGCGAGCATCAAAACGACGCCGCAAGTCTACCAAGGCAGCCGACGAAGCTGTTTCTGTTAGCCTGACGCATGATGTCGATGGCCACATGATGCAAGGAGACGTTGATCTGGTTGGCATGGAAGTATTGATCAGATCACGCGTGTCCGCTGCTAAAGCCATGGGTCTGCTCATGTCACTGGTCCCGGTCGCGAGTTTGGATGGCTACGATGTATTGCTGATTCCGGGACTGACATCTGCTTTCGCGTCTACCCAACTCTCGGCCTGCCTTGTCGTCGACGAATACTCCAAGAACTGCGAGAGCACAGACAACAACCCTCGATATCTAGATCATGTGCAGCGCATGGTGGGGTCGGATCGGCCATCGGCGTACAGAGATCTGGTCAACTTCGTGCAGCGCGCCAGGACCCAGTGCCAGCAGCTTATCAACATGTTCCGTGACCACGGAAAAGTGTCCCAAGGTAAGCTCCCAGTGCTACCGGTGGTGGTGCAGGGCGAGCCAGAGGCGGGACCGGCCGCCTTTTCGCTCACGACGGCCGAAAAGTGCGTCGGGGATGACTATGAGAAGCTGAAGAAGATTATGCCCCCCGGTCAACGCCTGATTGCCAGCCAGCAGCTTGCCGAGGCCCGAGACGTCGCCTCCTCCGTTATCAAGGAGGCCAAGGCTGCAAAGGAGGCACGCGACACGAGAATCAAGGCGAGTGCCGCCTCCGCCATGGTCGCCATGAAGCTTCTGCCGAAGAAACCCAGCCCTCTGATCAAAGGCATCATGGACTCTGTGAAGACGGAAGACAGCCAGCTGCTCCAGAGTCGCTCATCAGAAACGATTGCAAGACTCGTCCAGCTCTTCACGGACAAGGCCAGGCGAGGACCTGCGGAAAAGGTCGTTGCCAACCTAGTCAAGTTTTCCTGCGTTGAAGTTGCTGAAACTCCAGAATTCCCTGTCCACGCCAGCAAGACGGGTTGTATTCTGTCGATGCAAAAGGAAGAAGACCGAGTCGACCATGCAGACACGGCTAAATGGGCTAAGGAGGCCAAGGCCGCTCGGATCACGCGACGGGGTGCCAAAGAAGCCCTTGAAATTCTTTCCAAGACCTACGGCGCGAACCTTCTCGAGACTGTTCCGAGCTTGCGGGCTTTCATGGAGGAGCCTTTGGTCAAGGCCTTCACTGCTGACCTTCCGAGTGGCGCCAAGGACCCCGAGAACACTCTCGGCCAGGAAATAGTCGACGCCATGTCTGTCATTAGGACAATGACGCCGACGTTGGATCGAGCGCTGCACCCGTTTGTCATGCAGATGCTGCCGCTCGTCATCAAAGCCCTTCACTCGGAGCTATCTGTATTCCGCTACATGGCTGCTAAATGCCTGGCTACTATCTGCAGCGTCATCACCGTCGAAGGAATGACTGCTCTTGTTGAAAAGGTACTACCATCCATAACCAATCCTCTGGACCTGAACTATCGCCAAGGTGTGATTGAGGCAATCTACCACTTGATTGCGGTCATGGGCGACGCCATCTTGCCTTACGTTATCTTCCTCATTGTGCCAGTTCTTGGCCGCATGAGTGACTCGGATAATGAGATACGACTCCTGGCCACGACTTCATTCGCGACGCTGGTGAAGCTTGTGCCTCTAGAGGCAGGCATTCCAGACCCTCCAGGCCTGTCAGAGGAGCTGCTGAAAGGGCGCGATCGGGAGCGAACATTTATCGCTCAGCTGCTCGACCCAAAGAAGGTGGAGCCATTCCACATCCCCGTTGCTATCAAGGCCGAGCTACGATCGTATCAGCAGGAAGGTGTCAATTGGCTTCACTTCCTCAACAAGTACCATCTTCATGGCATCCTCTGCGATGACATGGGTCTTGGAAAGACTTTGCAGACGCTGTGTATTGTCGCCAGCGACCATCACCAAAGGCAGGAGGAGTTTGCCAAGACGCAGGCGCCGGATGCGCGACGACTGCCGTCCCTCATTGTTTGCCCTCCGACGCTCTCGGGCCACTGGCAACAAGAGATCAAGACTTACGCCCCGTTCCTCAGTGTCACTGCGTACGTCGGGCCGCCCGCAGAGAGAAAGGCAATGAAATCCAGGCTCGGAGAGACAGATGTTGTCATCACATCCTACGACGTGTGCAGGAATGACACAGAAATCTTGGAGGAGCACACTTGGAACTACATGGTGCTCGACGAGGGTCACTTGATCAAGAACCCCAAGGCCAAGATCACTCAGGCAGTCAAGAGACTCGTGAGTAATCATCGCCTCATCCTCACAGGAACTCCAATCCAGAACAACGTGTTGGAGCTGTGGTCGCTGTTTGACTTCCTCATGCCCGGCTTCCTCGGGGCGGAGAAGGTCTTTCTGGATCGCTTCGCGAAACCAATCGCAGCTAGTCGATACAGCAAAGCATCGTCCAAGGAGCAGGAGGCAGGCGCACTTGCGATTGAGGCCCTGCACAAGCAGGTCCTCCCCTTCTTGCTTCGACGCCTCAAAGAAGAAGTGCTCAACGACTTACCACCGAAGATCTTGCAGAATTATTACTGCGACCTCAGCGATTTGCAGAAGAAGCTGTTCGAGGATTTCACTAGAAAGCAGGGCAAAAAGCTGCAGTCGGAAGCAGGACGCGACGACAAGGAGGCCAAGCAGCATATCTTCCAAGCCTTGCAATACATGCGCAAGCTCTGCAACTCGCCTGCCATGGTTATGAAACCGGGCAGTGATGTGTATGACGACACGCAAAAGATTCTTGCGAAGCAGGGCACGTCGATTGAGGATCATGTTCACGCGCCCAAGCTGACTGCCCTGCGGGACCTCTTGGTGGACTGTGGCATCGGGGTCGAGGACGGGGACTCTAACGACCCTCTATACCAACCCATCAAGCCACATCGCGCACTCATCTTCTGCCAGATGAAGGAGATGCTCGACATGGTACAAAACAAGGTCCTCAAGGAGCTGCTACCGTCGGTGTCACACCTCCGCCTCGACGGCAACGTGGAGGCCAACAAGCGGCAGGATATTGTCAACAAGTTCAACAGCGACCCATCATACGACGTCTTGTTGCTGACCACCAGCGTTGGTGGGCTCGGGTTGAACCTGACGGGCGCTGACACGGTTATCTTTGTGGAGCACGACTGGAACCCGCAAAGGGATCTGCAGGCCATGGACCGCGCACACCGCATTGGCCAGAAGAAGGTGGTCAACGTGTACCGGCTCATCACCCGCGGCACTTTGGAAGAGAAGATTCTGAGCCTCCAGCGGTTCAAGATTGACGTGGCCTCTACAGTAGTCAACCAGCAGAATGCGGGCTTGTCCACCATGGACACGGATCAGATTCTGGACCTGTTCAACCTGGGCGATTCTGGTCCGAGCCTCATATCCGACAAGCCGCAGAATGAGATGGAAGGACGGGAGGAGGACATGGTCGACTTGGAGACGGGCGATGTGCTCAAGCAGCCAGGCAAGAAAGCCTGGCTCGACGACCTTGGAGAGCTGTGGGACAGCAAGCAGTACGAGGAGAGCTTCGACTTGGACGATTTCATGAAGACCATGTCATGAGAAGGTCCTTTTATGCGGTGAAGACAAGATGTTGGTTTAGAGCTCCGGGAGTTACGGCATAGGTACCTGTATATGGGATGGGCGGAGGCAATGCATTAGCATCGACTTGACATGAGCATGTACGAAAGATTATTGTAGCTCATTAGCGAACGGGCACGTATTGTGCACCGTAATGTATTTTACGCTTGAAGAGTCTGCTGACCTGGGTCCTCCTCATGGGCCGAAGGATTTCAGTGACGGAGCATTGTCGCTCACATCGTGAAGAGGGGAGTCACCTGTCTGTCCTGGGGGTCGTGGCCTCCAGCTACCTTATTAGGTGCCGTGTCATGTGGGGTGCCTCTGCAGTACCCCGCTAAGGGTGATCCGAATCTTTCTACCACCATCTCCAAGCTCCTCCGCTCAGCTTCGAGAGCTCCATCCACAGCTTCAATTACCGCAAACTACCTACGTGACACGTACGCGTAATAGCTGGTAGAGCCGGCACATTGCTCAGGATGCCTGTCGACTACAGCAAATGGGTACGTGTCCTGCATCGCAGCGTGCTCTGCCCCTCCCCCACCATGGCCTTTGCCCGCTGACGGTGCATGCATCACAGGACGCACTGGAACTAAGCGACGATTCCGATATTGAAGTCCACCCGAATGTCGACAAGCGATCCTTTATCCGGGCCAAGCAGAACCAGATCCACCAGGAGCGGCAGCAGCGAAAGCACCAGGTCGAGACGCTCAAGTACGAACGTGTCATCAACGATGGACTACTGGGTCGCATCTCTGGCCTGCTGGCGTCACTCAAAGCCCACGCCTCGGAAGCGGCGACCCGAAACCCAGGCGAGATAGCCTTCCAAGCCGTCATGGAATCTGCTGGTAGCCCCAAGGACGACCAGCCGCCTGCGCCACCCGCCGGGGTGCACAGCGGCGAGCAGGAGCAGCCTACTTACTCGAAGATGATGGCCGTGCTGTTGGACCAGGTTAACAAGGCGTTGGATGAGAAGAAGCCCACAGACCGATACAGCGCCATGATTGACGAGGTTCAGGAGCATGAGAACAAGGTCAAGACGTTGCAAAAGGAGCTGGCGGCGAAGCTGGAGGAGCTGGAGAAAGAAGAGAAGAAAAAAATTACCAGCGCGGACATTCACACAGGATTCGACAGCTCGCACGTCACAAAGTCCACACAGTCGGACGACAAGGAGGGCTCGACCAAGGTTGAGCTCTTGAACCCCAGCTTCCCGACTTCGGGTTCTCAATCCTCCAAGGACACAGCGACCATTGACGATGACGATGAGATTGAGGCATCGCCCGACGCCAAGGAGTTTGGGCAGATCAAAATCAACGATTACTCTGCCAGCCTTCAGTTCCTGTCGAAGCACCCCCACATTCTGAAGGAGCGGGAGACAGACGGTCTGCTGGTGCTAGCATTCGACGCTGCCCTGGAGCGAAAGGACGACTACTGTCGGCAATGTGTCCACCAAGCACTGCTGCTGCAGTACTGTCGCGCGCTTGGCAAGGACGGCGTCGGACTGTTCTTCAAACGCATCACGACCAAGGGCCACCAGGCACAAGATGTCTTCTACAAAGACGTCCAGGAGACGTACATGAGAATCAAGAACCGATCGCGGGAAATCCTGGCGGAGAGGGCCAAGGACCCCGAGGGCGAGGGGGTTGAACAAATCCAGCTACATGCGGTCGAGCCCGGGACGGTGATCCAGATCAATGTGCCGCCTGCCGACAGCCAAGACCCCCAAGTGCAAAATGCTCGCGTGGTCTACGATAGCTTCAAGCCAGACATGAAAAGGGCTCTGAAGTCAGGCAAGCTGGACGAGGTGAACAAGGTCTTGGGCAAAATGACGGTGGAGGATGCAGAGGAGATGGTCAACCTATTCGGACAGGTATGTGACCGCCCCCATTGTGCAGTCGCGTTGGGGGGTTTTCTAACATGAAACACGCAGGCCAACATCCTCAGCCTCGAGGAGCAGATTATCGATGCCACGACGGAGGAGGGCCAGAAACAACTCAAGGAGATGGAGGCTGCGGCTGCGGCTGAGGAGAAGTATGCCGACCCGGAATAGGGCATGAAGACTGAAAATGGCGGCAGATATACCGTAGCGGTTTAAAAATACAAAAAAGGCATACGAACTTTCGTGTAGTTCCTAATGTCCATGCTGTCGTAGCAATAGTACAAAGCATGATCATTCCTGACACTACCTACCGTGTGCCTGGGGCCGCGTGGCCAGACAGTTTTAGAAGTGAGTGACGAATCCTCTTCAGTAGCAGCTCAAGCCCTTGGAAGAGCCGCCAATTGCAGGTGCGTCTCGCATGAGCGGCAACGCCAAGAATTGTAGCGTTGAACCACCAGACGCGGGCATCCCGTGCCGTGGCGAACCTCCTACAGCTTGGCGGCTTCGCTAAACAAGGGCAGTGCTTTGCCAGAGCTTGTGAATTTTACTTCGGACGGCTGCTCCACGATAATGCTGTGCTTCAGAGGGCCGTTGTGGCTGCATTCAGCCTCAACGCAGACAGGATAGGGCCCCCACGAGCAGTTGTTTGAGGGCAGCGAGACGGCACAGCCCTCCGTGTTCAGCCGGCACCCAACACACTCCGGTGATGCCGTGCCTCTGGGAGCGGTACCGCGCTGCGCCTTGATGATTACGATGCGGCATCTGTGGAGACTGGACGCCTGAGAGCAAATACGCAGTTTATAGGTAGGGTAGCCAGCGTACTGTAGCCTACTCATACCTAGGTACCTTATGTACGGCAGCATGAATGAGGCTGAGAAGGGCTGGCCGATGTGCAGCGCATCAACGACGGCAAAACGTGGGTGGTATCACGGTGGAGCTAGTGGTGCATCAAATGGGATAAAAATAGCGCGTGGCGCTGAACACCACAGCTGCCACTCGCTGCCACGACGAGGCTAGTGGACAGGGGTCATCGGTTCGTGTACTCGTACTCTCGTCTCGAACAGTGGGATGAGTGGGGAGCAATGTGGTCTTTCCATGTCGTCGAGTCTATCGTTACTCCGCAATCGCCAAGAGGATTGGCAAGCCTGGAGTATCCGCAAAGGCAGGGAGGGCATTGCCTCTCCTCGTGTGTAGACGCCTCTTGAAGGTAGCCATGCCAGGGAGGGACACGGTAATAGGAACCCACGCGTTGAGCAGCAGAGGTGGACTTCGTTCTAGGGCGCAACAGTAGCCTGCTGGACCCTTTCTTGAGGCCCGTGGGTTTCACTGCTGCGGGCGTCTCCACTGCTGACGTTGCGAGGCGCAGCAGGCGTTCGACACTGGTACGCAACTCGACAATACAGTGGACGCCTCGAGTTGCGCCCCTGTCAATCACCTCCCCGGAGCCGCATCGCAGACGATCGTGGCTCCACCGATTTGGAATAAAACTCTCTCCTTTACACAAACATTGTTGCCTTTTTTCATCAAGTTGTTCTCCCCTTGTTCAGTCATCGTCGGCCTGGTGCGCCAACTCCCTCCCCTGGTTGTCTTTCGTCGAGGTTTTGCATCTAGAGGTGGCTTAGACTGGAGGCCTGAACCTTGCTTGTCCTCCATATCAACAACCGCTGCTCGTGCTCCCGCAGCTTTCAGATTGTTTCTTCCTTCGACGTCACATCGCCAACCTCCTAGCAAACCGCACACCATGCTTCTTTCTATACGCGCCGCCGTGGTCGCGGCGTTGGTAGCCGTCTCCAGCGTCCAGGCAGCTCCGCAGAGCCAACCATCCGCCAGCAACAGCACCTCCGGCAAAGCCTGCAACAACTCGCCCTCGCTATGCAGCAAGCAATACAACCAAATCACCTACTTGGGCGCCCACGACAGCTCATTTCTGAGAGACCAGAGCACCGGCAACTCGCTGTCCGGAAACCAGTTCAAAAACGCCACCGTCGCCCTCGATGCCGGTCTTCGTTTGCTGCAAGTTCAGGTCCACAAGCCCAACACCACGCTCGAGCTGTGCCACACGTCGTGCAGCCTCCTCGATGCTGGGCCGCTTGAGTCGTGGCTCGCGGCGGTCAACGACTGGATGACCAGCAATCCCAACGAGGTCGTCACACTGGTGCTCGTCAACTCGGACAACGCCCCGGCCTCTGATTTCGGCTCCGTCTTTGACAAGTCGGGCATCTCCAAGCTGGGCTACAAGTCGCCGACGACCAACGCCACGAGTAAGTGGCCCACGTTGGACACCATGATCAGCCAGGGCACGCGCGTCGTCTCCTTTGTCACCAACATGCCGTACTCTTCCTCGACCCCCTACCTCTTGCCCGAGTTCGACTTTGTCTTTGAGACGCCATTCGAGGTCACGGAACTCACAGGCTTCAACTGCACGCTTGACCGGCCCTCGCGAGCCAGCCCGGCGACCGCGGCACTCTCCAATAACTACATGAGCCTCATCAATCACTTCAAATACCAAACCCTCAGCGCGAGTATCATGGTGCCCGACGTGGACAGGATCGACGTGGTTAACAGCCCGGCGACGTCGGCGGACGGCAACCTGGGCAAGCACCTCCAGCAGTGCAAAACGGAGTGGAACCACCAGCCCAACTTTATCCTTGTCGACTTCTGGGATAAGGGCAGCCCAATCGAGGCCGTCGATAGCATGAACGCGCTGAGCGGCACCACGGGCCGAAAGAGCACATCGAGCAGCGGCCAGTCGACGGGGAGCGTCACCAACTCGCGGAATCTCGAGTACGGCGCGCTGGTTGCCTTTTTAACAGCGACACTCTTGCTGGTGTAAGGCAATCAACTTGTATATTTCACTGGACATACTGGCATGGCATGATCGTGGAGAAGAGCATTTCTCGAAACTATTTGAGTCATTAGCGAGGCGTTTGGGTGCACATTGCATCAATCAGGTTAGGTTAGACTGGTACGAATATAGACGAAATTTTTATGAAAGACACAGTTTGGACTCTCAAAAAGGCGCTCCGTATATTTTTGATGAATTGAGTGACGTTGTTCCCGTCGGTGCTGGTGGAGGAGTTGTCGTGCGGATGTCGGCTGGAGGCGGTATCTTGAATTCGAGACTTTTGACTAGTGCTTCTGCAGCTCCGACGTGCGCCTAGTTTCTACGTCGTACACCAACACAGGCTCTACAGATGTTTGCAACAAGACGCATTCTGCGGACCACCTCCACGACGACGAGCCTACCAATCGTAACACACGCCCTCTCGCACGTCCGTCCATTCGCGAATTCTGTAGCCAGCCCGATGGAGTACTCGATCATCGAGACCCCGGCAGCGTGCTACGCCGACTTCTGCCTCATCCCGGTACGCACTCACCCTCATGCACTCCGAGCATCTCATGCTAACGTGGTAATATTTAGGTCGGCACGGGCAAGATCTCTGTCGCCGAGGAGGTCGCCGAGGTGCAGCGCGTGCTCAAGCTGAGTGGGCTCAAATACACGATGCACTCTGCCGGCACCACGGTCGGTGCGTCTAAACCCCCTCCCGCAGCCTTTGCGCTGGCGCAGCATGCACATCGCAATGACTGACTGAGCTTGTGCGTCTAGAAGGAAGCTGGAAGGAAGTCATGGAGGTGGTGGGCAAGGCACACACAGTGGTGCATAAGAGGGGCGTCCTTCGGGTGCAGTCGTCGATGCGGGTTGGATCAAGGTGAGTCTTGCACTGCCGGAATGCCAGAGTAAGGCACGATAGCTAATGAAAGCAGGACGGACAAGAAGCAGACGGCAGAGGAAAAGGTTAAGAGAGTGGAGGACATCCTAGCTCAAGACCGTTGAAAGCTAAGGTATCGCGAGAGGAGATTGTCTTCATCAGATCCCGTTAGATTGCGTTGCAGATCAGTCCACGTGCGATCTGAGACAAACATCGCTGCGACGATGTATCGAGCACTTTCAAGCCGCATTCACTTTTCGTTGCTACAAGTTCCTCACAGCGACTTGACCGCACATTCGCCACTGTCCCTCCTTTTCCCTGACAAGGTAAGAGTACACCGTACTAATACACACCTGCTGCTACATACAACATTGCCCGGGTCCCAACATGAATCGCCACTTCTGGACACCCAGGTCTCTCTCGGGCCGTCGGGTACAAGGCACCTTATGCCCGCTGCGTCATCTTCTTCTGGCTCTTGCGCAGCTCCTTCTCCCTCTCCTTCTCGAGGTATTTCTTCTGCGCCTTGGCGTCCAGGCCCTTGAGCTCGTTGTCGCGCTTCGCCTTGCGCGCCTTCTCTTTCTCCAACAGACGCTCCTCGTTGCGCTCTTCCTCATGTGTCTTCTTGATCTGCGCGACCATGGCCTCGCGCGTGGCGCGCACCTTCTTCATCACTTCGGGGCGGAATTGCGCCGACTGCACGAGAATGTCGGGCAGCCGAAGAAAGTAGGAGAAGAGGGGCAGGAAGCCATCGTAGATGCCATCGGACGGGAGGCGGTACTTGAGAAAGAGGCGCTTGCGCGGGTTCGTGTCCTCGAGCGTCCTGGGCTTGTCCGTCGGCTGATCAGTAATGATAAGGTAGTCGAACGCCTCGCCGGCGGCAATGACAGCGTCAATAAGCTCCGTCGTGAGAAGCGCGTTGGTGATCTCAGAGTTCTCGCTCATGACGGTCAGCCACTTTGGTAGCTTGGAGTTGTCCTTGGTAGAGGTGAGAGTGACGTCGTAGCGGTCCTCGCGCAACTTCTGCATGTTGTCCTTGTTGACGATAGCCCAGACGAAACCTTCGTAGGTGCTCTTGGTATCCTTGGCCGCGCGGATCTCGGCGGCTCCGGGCAAGGCGGGGACAGTCAAGTTCTCCTTTCCATCGAAAGGGTACAGGAAGGCCTCCATGGTGTCGGACGGCGCAGCGAACAAGTCGGAGAAGAAGGAGAAGCACATTTCGATGGCGTTCATGATGGGGTTGAAGCGCTTGGCCAGCGTGACATTGACATCAATGAAGGCGGTGTTCTGGCGGCCCGAGGCGTACGTAGAGTACTCAAAGAGCGATTTTTCCTTGAGCAGCTCATCGGAGCTGACTTCGACGTCCATGGTCGGCGCACCACCGAAGCCAACGAGCGCGAACTCGCTCTTCAAGACTGGCGCATGTGCCCTCATCCATGCCCGAGCCTTGGCGCGATTGGCCCGAGCGCCGAGGATGTGGAAAATGAAGATGATGGCGGAAAGGCCGAGGATGATTCCCTCGATGCGGAACTCGGAGAGCGAGTGGCGCTCGTGAACATTGTACCACTTGGTCCACGGCACGCCAGTGGCAGCAGGCGTGGCAGCGGTGCCAGCGAGCGTCGCGGCGGTGGGCCCAGCCTCGGGGATGGGCTCGGGAGCTCCAGCGAAGTCGGCAAAGTCTAGCAATTGTCCATCAACACCACGTCAGCAAAGTGTCTCCTTTCAGGGCTCGCGGCGCGCCAATGCATAGCTCCAAAGGCGGCAGCGGCGCGGGGGTCCAGATGGGTGCACTCACCCGAGTCGGCCTTCTTGACCGCGGGCTGCGCGGGCTTGCCTCCCCCAAAGACGTTCTTCAAGAGGTCGGCCATGGCTGCTGCGGTGGTCAATGGGCGGGAGTGCGAGGGTGAGCTTCGGATGGAGTCGCTGAGCCAGCAGCAGCGACGTGGAAATTTGGCTTGGACGTTTTGCGGAGGTCGCTGCGTGCGGAGTGGGGCGCTTCCAGGGTTGAGTCTGGGGCAAATAGCTTGAGCTCCAGGCGCTACCCTAGACCACCCTCTCTCGTTCAGCTTGATCTTTAGCGTGAGGCATAATAAGTGATGCATATATCGCGATTTGCCGCCTACCACGTGGGAGATGAGCTCTACAGCTCTAGATAGCAGTGTCGCTGGTCATTGTCCATGTGACAAACTCACGGAGTACAGGGTTTGACTACTACGTCCACAAACCTATGGTTGACCGTTAGCCCGCCGTTGCACACACTTGCTAAGCTAGAAGCTCTCTTGACAGCTGATACAGAGTATGGGCGTAGTAGACGAGATACACGGAGCTTTTCTGATAATTATCGCGGAAATCTTTTGACTTGCTGTTCACCCAGTCAGAAACCGTTGAATGTCGGATCGTTGCAATCGATACACTGCTCCGTTGCCCGGTCAACCCAACCCATCCATTTACCATCCTCAGCCCGGCTCCACCAACTACGCACGACCAACTGATCGCGACGACGACGACGACAAGTGCTTGGAAATGCATCAGAATGCCACGTACAACTACGGCGCGCAAATATGGGAAACCGTCAAAAAGATCAAAAGCTGAGAGGCTGTTCGCCGAGCTGCCCCAAAGCCCGGTGCGGCAACCGGTGCAGCAACCAGCAGTCGCAGCCGTGGATGATCCAGTAAAGTGCATCACGGAGCAGCTGTCGGCGGCCCGTATAGAAGACGAGGAACAAGCAAAGCCACATCGACGGACGCTTCGGAAGACCACCCAACCAGCACCAATTGCGGAGGATACGCCGGTCCCAAGGAATAGCTACGAAGAAGGGGATAAGATCGAACAGGCTCGAGAAGCGTCCTCGGACGCAAGCCGAGATGGCATCCCAGGCGAACTAAGCGCCGATGAAGTCTGCCAAGAGCCTTCGCTGGTCGATTCACAGAGCCACATCTCCCCCGAGGTCCTGACTTGGGACGACGTCTGTCCGCCAGGCGACGGCATCGTCAAGATCGCGGAGGCGTCCTATGCAGAGGTCTACCGTGTCACCAACGAGCGCGGCACCAGCATTATCAAGGTCATTCGCCTCGAGTCTCGAATCAAGCCCAAGACCAAGGCCCAAGTCAAGGCTGGCCTCGTCGACGAGGAGCCACACGCCGAGGCTGATATCGATGGCGAGCTGCAAATATCCGAGTGGCTGGCCGACATCCCAGGGTTCGTGGTGTACAAGAAGAAATACCTCGTGCAGGGCAAGGCGTCGAAGCAGCTGCTTGAAACGCATCAGGCGTTTCAAAAAAAGATGAAGAGGCAGGACCCAGGACGGGCGCAATTCTATCCGTCGCCAAGTCGGTACCTCGACGAGACCAAATTTTTAGTAGTTGAGCTTGGGGATGCGGGCACTGCGTTGGAAGATTGGGAGCTAGCCGACGCGAGCCAGCTCTGGGACATATTTTTTCTCGAAGCAATTGCCCTGGCGAGGGCCGAGGACCTCGCCATGTTTGAGGTATGAAGATTAGTTACACTCTTTGAAGGAGTGCGTCTATTGACATCGAGCAGCATCGGGACTTACACGAGGGGAACATCTGCATCAGGCGGGTAAGCCCTCGACGGGAGAGAGATTCCCAGTCCGGCTGGGTTTTTGGCAAATCTGGTCTTGACATAACCATCCTGGACTACGGGTTGTCGCGAGCCGAAGATTTGTCAACCGATTACGCGAAGCCAGTGGCGTTTGATTTGGAGAGAGACCTCAGCCTGTTCACGAGCACCCACGCCTCGCAGTGCCGGGTGTACCGGCAAATGCGGTCGTTTCTTCTCCGCGCCGACCGCAAATGCATCCCTCCAGAAGGGCACAAGACGCCATACGCAAAGGGCGTCGACGGGCCAATCTCTTGGGACGCATACGCACCGTACACCAACGTGCTGTGGCTTGCTTACTTGTACAAATACCTGGTCGACAACTTCACGGGCGACGGGAAGCAGCTTGAGCACTTCGAGGAGGAGACGAAGGAGATGTGGGCATATCTGAATCCAGATGCCAATGACGACGTCCCGTGCTTTGGCTCTGCTGCGGACATTGTATGCTTTGCCGTGGAGTCTGGATGGATCAGGGAGGAGCAGCTGATTGGGGCCGGGACGTCGATGCTCGGTAGGGAAGACAGCATTATCGTGACCAGGGAAGAGGGAAGCGGGGACGCATCGTTGAGACGGTCTCCCAGGAGAAGAGGAAAGGCATAGAGCCGAGCCAGCATGTGGGCATCGTACTGGGGACGCGTTGACGGCGTCGCGTTGCATGAGCGTCTTAAATTGGGGGCGTTTGGTTGACGATACCTGGAGTTTGTTGATTTGATGAGGATTCCCGGGGTTCTTGCATGCATATGAAGTAGAGGCAAAATATAGGACCTCACAGAGAGACAAGGAACAACCTCTGATGATGGCCCGGAAACGCCGCGTGGTGTCGACGACCTTCAACCAACCCAACGCGAGGGACTCCGCAGTAGGTCCTGGCATTGAACATGATGGTCCAAAGCACGGGACGAGGAGCGTTGCGAAAATACCGTAATTAATGGCCCTTCATCTCCGAATTCTGGGGCAGACACCCCTGCCGGACGGCGTCAGATGGGAGAGGTGCGATGCGATGCGGATAGCGGAGGTTAGTGAGTACGCCGACACAGGCGTGTCTTGGCCTGGAAAGCTCAGTAACCTTTAACGCTAATGGCAGCAATCTCCAGGCGGCATCCTCGGCCGTGAGCTGGGCGGCCACCGACACCGACCCCTGCTGCTGCCGGATGCAGCCCACTCCACTGCCCAGCGCTGGTGAGCCGAGGCTAAAGCCTCTCTCCAGCTCCGAGAGCTCCACGCACCCGCACCACCCGCACTCGGCCTGAGGAACGCTGGCGACCACATGTCATGCTGTCGCGCTTTTGCCTTTGACTGGCAATCCATCCATTGGCCACTGGGAAGCGCGATCCCATCGTCCTTCTCCTTCCTTCGCCTGCCCGCGCCCCCTTCCTTTGCGAGCTCGTCATTCCTCTGATGGAGGCGCAAACAACCATAACAATAACGCCCACCCGCTCCCCAGCCACTGCCGCCGCGTTTGTCTCTGCCCTTTCGCAGTTTGGCGACCCGCTGCTCGTCGACAACTACGGGTCACTGCCCGGCAGCAAGACTCGAGCTTCATGACATAGACGCCGCAGGAATTCGATAGCCGCCGCCATGTCATCCCTCAACGGCTCCTACAACGGCATGAGCCCTACCGTGGCCTCGGAGCCCTTCACTCGCAGCCTCCTCTCCTCGTCGATATCATCCCTCTCGTCCTCCACCACCGCGTCTCGGCATACGTCTCAGATATCCAAGACATACCGCCAGGCCTCGACACTCTTCCTGACGCGCCGCTTGCCCGAGGCGCTCACCACGCTGACGCCGCTCATCACTCCGCCTGACTCCACCGACGACGGAGAGCCCGCCCCCGTCGCCGCGGCATCGCGCACGACGCGCATCAAGGTGTGGAGCCTGTACCTGACGCTCTTGAATGCCATTGTGGAGATGGAGCCCGAAGAGGGCAAGGAGGCTTTTGGCAATCAGGAATGGAGGGCGCTGTGCAGTAGGGTCCGAGACGGGGATGTTTGGGAGGAGGTGGTCCGGAACGGCTACCACGGCGTCGAAGGCGACGTCGATTCTGACGTCGTCATCAACCTGTAAGTTTCCCGTTATGGACGTTCTATTCGCACAGATCCGAGCCCGTACTGATCGGCAAGAAGGGCAACGCTGCTCCTGGCGCATGCGCGCGACCAAACTCTGAACCAGCGCAGGCTGGAGACCTACCTGGCCTCGTCCAACGCGCCCAACCTGGACCTGGCCGGCAAGCTCGCCGGGTCGTCAGCCCCCGGATCCCGCAACAGCCAGCGATACCGGTCGCCAGCCCCAGGGACAAGCGGTGCGAACACCCCGAGGGACCTCAACGCCAGGGTCAAAATACTAGAGCTGTACACGCTCCATGTGCTGCTCCGCAACAATGAGTGGGACTACGCTCGCGAGTTTATCAGCGTCAGCTCCGTCCTCGACGATGAGCGCAGGGAAGCCTTCTTGCAGGCCCTCCAGAGCCTGCAGGAGGAACAGCAGGAGCAGGAGCGGCTCGAGAGGGAAGAGCGACAGCGACAGGAGGACGAGTTGCGAAGAGAAGTCGAGGAGGCCAGAAAACAGAGGGCCGAGAACGAGGAGAGAGAGCGCAAACGGATCGAAGAGGACCGTCTGAGAAGGGAGGGGAGCGAGGTCGACTACGGCATCGAACAGACGCCGAGCTACGCGGTGAACAGCAGCGGCAAAACGCAGCAAAGCAGACCACAACAACGGCTACCTCGGACTTCCGTATCCCGGCCCAACACCAAGGCTGTCGCGCCTCAGACATTTACGGGGCAGGCAAGCATGCTGCTGTCCCGCCTGCGCGCTGCCATACGGGAGCTTGCCGCATCGTTGAATGGCAACCCCGTCTTGCTCATGAGGCTGCTGGCGTTCGTCATGGGCCTGCTGATCATGGTCGGCCACAAGGGCATCCGGCAACGGATACAGCGCATACTGGGGACGTCGTGGAACAAGGTCAGGGCGACGGCAGGCATGGGCACCAAGGTCAGCTATATCTGACCTGGTCCACTGATGCTGACTACATAATTGTACTGTATCATATTTTCTTTGCATCATGAGGAGTTTTGAGGGTTCGGGTGGGATTCACACGCAGCAGCTTGCATGTCCTTTACAGGCATGTCACGACGTATCACAACAGCAGAAAATAGCCGGTACCTTGAGCAGTATCAAACAATTGAATAAACAAGTGACATATTGTACTTCTGTATTTCGCTTTGCATGCATCCTGAGGCGACACTAAGAGCCAAATCTAACACAGCGTTAAGCTGTGACACCACGACGACACCACGACATGAAAAAAACATTATCCATTCCAGTATACGCCGTCAAACGCCGAGCCTTTGCAACATGAGCCGCCAACCAGCAGCCACCGTAGCCATGTTCGTGACATCCAATGCCCAACCCAGGGCGGGTTTTGGCTAATAATTCGTCGTCCGATTCGTTTTCTTTTGGTAGAATAACTACACGACACGCATGTCAGCATGTGCTGTGCTACAAATGAACGTCCAGGGGGAAGAAGGGTAAGCCACTTACGTCTGTTCTGGAGCTGCCTAGATTGATGATCTTGGGGCAGCCGTCGCGGTCCTTTTCGAGACGGGTGCACTCGAAGCAATAGAAAGCATCAGAGATTCCCTCGCCGCCGCAGACGACGCATTTGTTTTGGTAGTTGCCGAAGCTACACTCGTCACAGATGCGGACGAGCGTCGTCGGGCGCACGTAAGAGTCGCAGACGGGGCACTTGCCGTCGCACTTGTCGCAGAGGCGGCCGATGGCGATGCCGGCCTGCTTGCGGCACATGACGAGATCGCTAGGGAAAGCGGCGTTAGTATCGTATCACTACTCGACGAAGACTGAGAGGGGGAGGCCGGAGACTTACGGGTGGTGACGAGACATGCTGGGCTGGGCGGAAGGCCACGGGAGCAGTTGTTGCGGGGGTAGGAGCTGATGCGATCGCGAGGCGGCTGTAGAGGTTGAAGAGAATAGGAATGCTAAAAGGCAAGAGCGCGACGAGGCTGCTTTATATCCAGCTGCCTAGCGTCGTGGTTGCGGAGGGAGGACAGAGGAGGAGGAGGTGGAGGTGGTGGTGGCTGACATGCGCAGCTTCAGCGAAGGAGCTCTGAAGTATGCCCGTCGAGATTTCTCAGCCTTGCCCGAGGCATCTGGGCCTTCCAGCCAATCATGGGCCGCATGAGACAGTTGATTCCAGACTCCCAACTTAAGAGGTGGGGCGACAGGTGCCACGCTCCTATGTCCAGCAGCAACTTTTGGAACCTTCCAACACTGGCGTCTGATTCGCACGTCGCTTGTCCTGCCTTATCGTCGGTTTCTGCGATTCGGCATCCTTGCGGACCCTGTGGAGGACCCTGGGAACGCGCTTCTCTTTGCAAGCCGAACAGATCCTTTGACGGCCGAATGCGATGATGCTCTGAGCAACCAGGACTCAACAATGGCTCCCGAAAACGAGTATGGATCTCAGCCTTGCCCCCACCCGCGCGAGGGCCTCATTGATTACGGCTAACTCGCTACTCGCAGCGCCGCTCCCGTCGATGTCCCTGCACAGCCATCGCATGTGTCAGATAGAAGTCCGGTCGACGACGGAAGCCGTAAGAGAAAGGCGTTCCCCGATCACGGTGACGACGAGGCCTCCACGAAGCGTGCGCGACAGAAAAGTGCAGATGATGGCTCCCCTCCGCCCACCAAGCGATCGACATCGCCTGGCCACGGCCACAGACCGGCAGTTCCCAGCGCCGAACCAGAGCGTAGGGAATCGGCGGTGACGCAAGAGGAAAAGAAACGCAGTAAGCGGCTGTTTGGCGGACTGCTGAGCACGCTTAGCCAGACCTCCGCCACCAGCTCACAGCAGAAGCGCCGCCAGGAGATTGAGCGCCGTCAAAAAGAGAAGATGCAGCAACAGTCTGCCGAGGATGACAGGCAACGGTCCGACAAGCGTGCTGCGCTGGAAAAAATCCGCTTGGAGCAGCAGATTACATGGGAGGAGCAGGTGGTGAGTGCGAAGATGCTTTGCATCGGCCATCTCCTAGGACCCGAGCGCGATGCTGACTTGGCGCACAGATGCGTCACAAACACGCAAAGGATCTCAAGCTGGCGCAGTTTCTGCGGACCAGAACCAAGCCGCAGCTTGTGAGTGTTGATGATCTGGTAGTGCTGCTGCTTGTGCTAATCCGGCGTCCAGTACTATCTTCCATGGAAACCCACTTCCAGAGAAGAGGACATAATCGATGAACAGATTCGCGACACGAAGGCCAGCATTGCCAGGGAGCTTGAAGACTTCAAGCCGCGCAGGGAGAGGCATCTCGCCAGGTATGGGCCGCGGAGGGAATCAAACGCCAGCCGGATGGATCAGACTCCCCAGCTGGCACCCAAGCCCGACGCCTCACCTACCGGGCCTGTCGCTGACATTGCCAATGCTGAGGTGCCCAATGCTGAGGCGCCCAATGCTGAGGCGCCCAAGGCTGAGGCGCCCAATGCTGAGGCGCAGCCCACCACGGCACATCATCACCACCACGACCCTCATGACGACTCAGGCGATATTCTCGTGGAGGCAGAGGAGGACATGGTCATCTACTAAATGAACCGTGTTGGTGGTGGCGTATGGCCATGTTCTCTGCTGCAAGACTGCTGCGAGCCACGAAAGGCGGTAGTTCGCATGTGACCCTGCACTGAGACGGCAGCGGCGATACCTGTATACGGACTACATACTTTACTGTTTAAGATTTAAAATAGCTAGGCGTTGGAGGATGTGCTCAAAATACCATGTTGATGCAGAGATACATCAAAGCTTACGCCCAATCTTACGACTCCTTGAGCTGTGAAGAAACCCCCCCGGGGTGTCGCGAATTTCGACATAGCTTGACGAATGTGGCAGCTACAAAAATGTGCTCATAATAAAACTACAAGAGAGCAAACGTGGCAAGGGCTCAACTTCCTCTATCACGGCTGTCATATGAATGCGCGGCGGACTTTTATGTCGTGCAGTAGCACATCTGGGATCCAGCCACGACAAGAAATCACAAGAAACACGTCACGGTCGGAGCTCCGTGGAGCTCTCTCACGGCCCGAAGCCCGAGGTCGAATCCCAAGCCCGTAACTCAGCAGGGATATGGAATCATCACTTGAGAGCTGGACAAAAGCAGCAGGCCCTGGTCGTGGTGCGTCACACAGGGCACTCGGGTGGTTGACAGGCTCCGTAAGCCTCGGCGCGCCCCGCTCCACCCCGCGCCCGCCATGCCGAGTGATGGGGCTAACAAGCCTGGCCATGACGACAATATAATTATATTGCTGTTCGCAAACAACTGTCAAACTCGTATTGTCCGCTCGCGCAGACCAGCACCTAAACGGTTAGCAGTTTGCTCGATTTGCGGTATCTTCACTGGCAAGCAGCAAGTAAGAAGCAGCAGCCTTGCTAGTGGTCGTCGACGTACACCATCAGGCAGACCCTGACACGGACGGAATTGTTTGACCCCGGGCTTCACGGCTGTGGCGTAAAGCACCAGACGCTCCAAGTAAGTTGTGACGATTGTTATACTTGATGCGCGAGACGACTCTTTTGATATCCCCCATTGTTCCCTGCGCTCTGTCATCTTAAACCACAACATCGTTAAGCAGTCACATGAACCTTACTCGCTAAAGACACGGGACTAACACCCTTTTCAAGATCCTCTTCAACCCTTCACAAGAGCCTCTGGCGGCATGGACACCAGCAAGTTGGTCCCCAACGACCCTCGGGTCAAGCACGAAAAGGCTCAAATCCGCGGCAAGACCTACAAGTATGTCGTTGGTGAGCCACAGACCAACCCACCAGTGGACACCATCTTCCTCATCCACGGCTTCCCCGACATGGGCTTCGGCTGGCGCTACCAGGTCCCGTATTTTATGTCCCTGGGCTTCCGTGTCGTTGTGCCCGAGATGCTCGGCTACAGCGGGACAGATGCCCCCGAGGATCTCGACGCATTCTCCATGAAGAATCTGTCTGCAGACATCAAAGAGCTAGCGCACAAGTTCGTCGGCGGCGGTCAGATCATCCTCGGTGGACATGACTGGGGCGGTGCTCTCGTCTGGCGCGTCGCCCTGTGGTATCCCGAGCTGATTAAGGCCGTCTTCAGCATCTGCACACCCTTCAACGCCCCCACGAAGCCTTGGATCCCGCTCGAGGACATGATTGCAGCTGGTAAAATGACCAATTTCACCTACCAGCTTCAACTCAAGGGCCCCGAGGTCGAGAATGCCATCCAGGGCGAGGAAAAGGTGCGCCAGTTCCTCAACGCCATGTTTGGCGGATCCGGCCCCGATGGCGAAGTTGGCTTTATTGCAGAAAAGGGCGTACAGCTCGACATCCTGCCAAAGCTAGGGAGGTCTGTCCTGCTCTCGGGCGAGGAGCTCGACTTCTACGTCCAACAGTACATGCTTCAGAAAGCGCCCCAGCTGCGTGGGCCTCTGAATTGGTACCGCACGCGCGAAATCAACTGGAAGGACGAGCTTCCGCTGACCGACAAGCCCGTGAAGCTGGAGATGCCGACGCTATTCATTGCAGCCACGAACGACACTGCGCTGCCGCCGTCCATGTCGGTTGGTATGGAGAGGCACATGCCCAAGCTGACTCGAGGAGAGGTAAGTGGCTCGCATTGGGCGCTGTCGGGGCAAAGCAAAGAAATCAATGGCCAGGTTGCCAGGTGGTTGAACGAAGTGGTGAATGGGGCCATCAAGTCGGCGTTGTAAATGATTGATGTGATACTGCGACGTCCAAGTGCTGGTCTGGTCGCTGGTGGCAGAGCGGTTGCGCGCTGTCGCAGATCATACAACAGGATGGCCTACAGAGCGACGAAGTCCGGATTGACTTGTGATCAGGCAGCTTATACTTCTAAAACAATCGTCTTAGATCTGCAACAGACAGCCTGTCCGCGAAGAACGATATTTGGCGAGTGCGAGGCAAGTGAGCGTTCATGACGCATAATGCAGGCTGTACCGGTAGCATTAATCGGGACTGAGCAGGTTCGGGACGTGAACCCTCGCCCTGGCCAGGAGTCGCCGGTCGCATCAGACGAGCAACGTGCTTCACTTCAATGAGAACTTCTGCCCAGAGACAACCGGCGCCTTTGACGAGCTCTTTTTGTTCGGTTTGCCGCACATGGCACAGACTGTGACTGGTTTAGCTACCTAATCACATCTGAAATGGGGACGAAGAATTGCCTTACCGTCGTTTTTATACGCACACGTATGACAGAAGGAATGACCCTGGGTAATCTTGGTCTTGCATTTGGTGCATGAGCTGCGAATGAGAATAAGTGACCGGGGATGAGGGTTTGGAGTAGTGAGCTTCACTCACCTTGAGTATTGTGCGTAGGGGTTCTTTGCCGATTTGGACAGAAGCTTGCTCTGCGGCCACGGTTAGCTATGACAGTACATGGCAAGGGTCACTGGCTGGTTGCCTACCTTGCCAATCCCATTTTGGCCCAGAGTAGTCGACTTCGTGCCCGCGCCTTTGGAGGAAGAGCTGGCAGTCGAGCCGTAGTACATCTCGCTCTTCTTCTTGACCTCGGGCGTGGCGAGAGTTGTGCCCTTGGAGAGCTTCTGGCACTTGGCGCAAACCATGGCGGCGCTGATATTCTATTCCCGTCTTTCTCGTATAAACCCTGCGCTTGGGCGTTGAGCAGGCCGTAATCTGCTGGATTCCTGGTCAGTCGTTGGTGCACTGATGGATGGATGGCGATGTATCCGTACGGACTGTTGTCGGGTGGACTTTTCTGCCTTGCCAAGCTTGCCGTCCAGGTCACTCACTCGCGCTTGCGCTGACGGAACATCAAACAAGCGCCCCCCTGCACGCGCGTTGCAGGTCCCTGCGCTAGCCAGGAGCTTCGGATAAAGTACCTGCCAGGCTGAAATGCGATGCGAAGACACCTGGCGGATTGTCGGCTCGCTGACCCAGTGACTTGCCAGGAGCCGGAACGTGGCGAGCAGTGTCGGGCTGGGTGGCTGAGCTCGGCAGCTTCGTCCCACCAAGCGCTGCAGGCCCACTAGAGTGCCACGAATAGCAGCGCATTTCAGGACCTTGGGGTTCTCTTTCAGGCGGCTGGCCTGCTGGCCGTTGCACAGTGGGGATGAACAGAGTCTGATGGCTGAGGTGGCCCCGTACTAGCTGGACGTTGCTGCAGCTGCTCCCCCAAACTTGCTTGCTGGCCTCACATGGCTTGCTGACGACGGCAAGGGAGCATCTCATCCATCGCAAGCAGCAAACGCAGCTCAAGCCCGGTGCTCTCCGTGCCTGGCTCTACCGCGACAGTACACGGGCAGAGCCAATCGACGCCCGCGCTGTTGGTCTACGAGCGACGACACTGAGCCTTGCTTCACGTCCCACTTCTGCGACGCTGATTGTTCGCCATTAGGAGGCTGTGCATGCAACGAGGCGTACAGCACTCGAACCTGACATTGCCAAAACTCGTCTGCGCCTACGACGACGATCTTGCTACGGACTTCATACGGCGACAAGAATCGTGAACTACACCTCTGCGACGCGCAACGACCGAGTCCCATCCTTCCCCCCTTCCATTTTGCGGCTTCGAGGCGACCGGCTTTCATCTTGCCCACGGCGCACGACGCCCCCCTTCCGATGCTGCATGAGACGACGCCAATCCACCGACGAGACATTCTGACCATCGGTCGTCCCCCGGCATGGCTGGAAGACCATCCGGAGGTCTGCATGGCGGCTCCTCTGGGAACCGCGACGACCTGCTGCTGGATCTGGATAACGACCAGCCCATCTACAACGATGGACAACGGTCGACGCTCAATGACGACGATTTGATGCGCTCTTACACCCTCGACCACGAATCACAGAGCCGGGCATCAGTCTCATACGATGACTTTGTCGGCGCATCAGATCCGTCGGCTGGCCGTTCCGCGGGAGCTGGGCTGTCCATGTCCGGGGAAAGCGCAAACGCACCATACAGAAACAGGCAATACAGCCAAACATCAGACCTGGGAAACTACCAACGATACGCTGACGACTTTGACGACTACCCCGCCGACAGTGATTCATACTACCACCAAGGAGGGCCCATGGCTGGCGCTGGCCCCTCATCGTCGGCGAGGAATAATGCAAGGAATAGAAATAGCGTGCTGGGCCTTGGAGGAGGCTTTCTGGGAAGGGTCAAGAACAGGCTGGGCATGGGGCAAGGTTACTCGGAAATGGACCTACCGTTGACGGAGCCCGGACAAGAACGCGGTGCCCATGGCGACGCATCGCAGCAGCCCGAGCAGAGGAACGGGAAGTTCGACATGGGTAACTTCAAGTTTGGTTTTGGCAAGACAAAGCCCGACCCGTCGACTCTCGGTCCTCGAGTTATCCACCTCAACAACCCGCCGGCCAACGCTGCCAACAGATATGTCGACAATCACATCTCGACAGCCAAGTACAATGTTGCGACATTCCTACCCAAGTTCCTGCTTGAGCAATTCTCCAAGTTTGCCAACATCTTCTTCTTATTCACGGCTGGCCTGCAGCAGATCCCCGGCCTGTCGCCCACGAATCGTTATACCACCATTGTGCCTTTACTCATTGTTCTTTTGATTTCAGCGGGAAAGGAATTGGTTGAAGACTATCGCAGGAAGCAGGCAGATACCGCTCTCAACACCTCCAAGGCGCGCGTTCTGCGCGGAACAAGCTTTGCGGAAACGAAATGGATCAACGTGGCGGTAGGAGACGTCATCAGGGTCGAGTCGGAAGAGCCTTTTCCAGCAGATTTGGTGCTTCTCGCAAGTTCCGAGCCTGAAGGTCTCTGTTATATCGAAACAGCGAATCTCGACGGCGAGACGAACTTGAAGATCAAGCAGGGCCTGCCGGAGACATCCACCATGGTGTCTCCAAGCGAACTGAGCAGACTGGGAGGTCGCATTAAGTCGGAGCAGCCCAACAGCAGCTTGTACACGTACGAAGCGACTCTTACGATGCAGTCGGGAGGTGGCGAGAAGGAACTGGCCCTAAATCCCGAGCAGCTTCTCCTCAGAGGCGCTACCTTGCGAAACACGCCGTGGATACACGGTGTGGTCGTCTTCACTGGCCACGAGACCAAGCTGATGCGGAACGCCACGGCCGCCCCGATCAAGCGGACCAAGGTGGAGAGGCAGCTCAACTGGCTCGTCCTGGTGCTTGTGGGCATGCTGCTGACCCTCAGCGTGGTCTGTACCGTGGGCGACCTCGTCGTCCGCAGTGTGCGGGGCGACTCGCTCCAGTACCTGTATCTGGACCGAATCGACAGTGCCGCAAAGGTGGTGCAAACATTTGCCAAGGATATGGTCACCTACTGGGTCCTGTTCTCGTCCCTGGTTCCCATTTCCCTGTTCGTCACTGTCGAGCTGGTCAAGTACTGGCACGGAATCCTCATCAACGACGACCTGGACATGTACCACGACAAAACCGACACGCCCGCTACCTGCCGCACCTCGAGCTTGGTCGAAGAACTTGGAATGGTTGAATATGTCTTTTCTGACAAGACAGGCACGCTGACCTGCAACCAGATGGAATTCAAGCAGTGCTCCATTGCGGGCATCCAGTACGCAGACGACGTGCCGGAGGACCGCCGAGCGACTTCTCAGGACGACGACGAGGGTGGAATCCACGACTTCAACAGGCTCAGGTCTAACCTGAGGGAGGGCCACGAGACCGCTGGGGCCATCGACCACTTCCTCTCCCTGCTGGCTACTTGCCACACCGTCATCCCTGAAATGACCGAGAAAGGCCAAATCAAATACCAAGCCGCGTCTCCGGACGAAGGTGCGCTTGTATCAGGTGCTCTGGACCTCGGCTACAGGTTCTTTGCTCGAAAGCCAAGGTCCGTCATCATCGAAGCGGGTGGCCAGGAGTTGGAATATGAGCTGTTGGCGGTGTGCGAGTTCAACTCGACTCGGAAGAGAATGTCTGCCATCTATCGCTGCCCCGATGGCAAGATCCGATGCTACTGCAAGGGTGCCGATACTGTGATTCTGGAACGTCTGAATGACCAGAACCCGCATGTCGAGGCTACGTTGCGACACCTTGAAGAGTACGCCTCGGAGGGTCTGCGGACGCTGTGTCTGGCCGTGCGTGAGATTCCTGAACAAGAGTTCCAGGAGTGGTATCGTATCTTTGACGTTGCTTCCACTACTATCGGAGGAACCCGCGCAGACGAATTGGACAAGGCGGCCGAGATTATCGAGCACGATTTCTTCCTCCTTGGCGCGACCGCCATTGAAGACCGCCTCCAGGACGGCGTCCCGGAAACTATCCACACACTGCAGCAAGCCAACATCAAGGTTTGGGTCTTAACGGGTGACCGGCAGGAGACAGCCATCAACATCGGCATGAGTTGCAAACTTCTCAGCGAAGACATGATGCTCTTGATTGTGAATGAGGAAACGGCAGCGGCGACGAGAGACAACCTTCAAAAGAAGCTGGATGCGATCCGCACTCAAGGCGACGGCACCATTGAGATGGAGTCGTTGGCGCTCATTATTGACGGCAAGTCCCTAACTTTTGCGCTAGAAAAGGATCTCGAGAAGCTCTTCCTGGACCTCGCGGTCATATGCAAGGCTGTCATCTGCTGCCGCGTGTCACCGCTGCAAAAGGCGCTGGTGGTGAAGGTGGTCAAGAAGTATCAGAAGGGATCAATCCTGCTCGCCATTGGCGACGGAGCCAACGATGTCTCGATGATCCAGGCCGCCCACATTGGCGTCGGCATCAGCGGTATGGAGGGATTGCAAGCTGCTCGAAGCGCCGATGTGGCCATTGCCCAGTTCCGGTACCTGCGCAAGCTGCTCCTCGTCCATGGGGCCTGGAGTTACCAGCGTGTCAGCAAGACCATTTTGTTTTCCTTTTACAAAAACATCACTCTCTATCTGACGCAATTTTGGGTAAGTTGACGATACACTATAGTCCGTGTCGTTGGCCTCTTATATTGACTTTGAAAAAGTACACATTCCAAAACGTCTTCTCCGGCCAGGTCATCTACGAGTCGTGGACGCTGTCGTTTTACAACGTCTTCTACACAGTCCTGCCACCCTTGGCAATTGGTATTCTTGACCAGTTCATCTCGGCTCGACTCCTCGACCGCTACCCCCAACTCTACATGATGGGTCAAAAGAACTCCGCCTTCAAGCTCAAGGTGTTTGCGCAGTGGATTGCCAATGCATTCTACCACTCCATCATCTTGTACATATTCTCTGAGCTGATTTGGTACGGAGACCTCATTCAGGGCGACGGCAAGGTTGCCGGCCATTGGGTGTGGGGAACAGCGCTGTATGGCGCCGTGCTCCTGACAGTCCTGGGCAAGGCAGCCCTGGTAACGAGCAACTGGACCAAGTACCACGTGCTGGCGATCCCAGGCAGCATGGCGGTGTGGTATGCGTTTATTGCTGCCTATGGTACCGTGGCACCAATGCTCAACTTCTCGACGGAATATCGCGGGGTGGTGCCGCGTCTGTACACCAGCCCCGTCTTCTGGCTGCAGACGGTTGCCTTGGCAATTCTGTGTTTGGCCCGCGACTTTGCTTGGAAGTACGCCAAGCGCATGTATCGGCCGCAGACGTACCACCACATCCAAGAGATCCAAAAGTACAACATCCAGGACTACCGGCCAAGGTACGTTGACCGCTGACCCGCATATTATGGGGATTGCCCACATGGACGAGACTCATCAAGACTGACCGTGCCTCGTTAGGATGGAGCAATTCCAAAAGGCGATCCGGAAGGTCCGGCAGGTTCAGCGGATGCGCAAGCAGCGTGGCTATGCTTTTTCGCAGGCCGACGAAAGCCAGACGCGCGTGCTGCAGGCATACGACACGACAAAGCACAGAGGTCGTTACGGAGAGATGGCGAGTTCCAGGCCACTAGACAGATCATAGGCTGCCATGGGATTCGTGCGTGTCTGTTGGTAGTGTAAGCATTAAGATGGGACTGAGGGTTTCTATTTACGTGCATAGCAGGGCCTTGATGGGCTAGGACGCAAGTCATGAAAATTCAACGCTTTCTTACGAACAGCTTTGTGGCCGGCCCTGGAGTTGGGGCAGCAGCTGCATATGGGCGTCATGTTTGTACGAAGTATTCAAGGACGATTGTTTAAGAGGTCAATATACCTTCATAACGGAGCTCTCATTGTTATTCATTGCTTGCCGGCTCACGTCTTTAGGACGACACTACAGTACACATGAGCATTTCCAGACCTGAGTTTGAGCTCGGCAGACCTCTAGTTCGCCACTTTGGCTCGGATCACGTCTCCAACAGGACCGCAACAAGGGCCCAACAAGGGTCCAACAAGGGTGGTCCGGGAACCTCACCGAAGCGGCATTCCCTTTCAGGCAGCAGCATCGTCGGTACAAGCACGGCTGCCGCGACAATCACCATGACGACATTACTGTCACCATTATCATCATCAACACCACGATGGCCCAGAGGTCAAATCTTCCGTCCTTGGACGCTTTGGCATTCAGAGATGTCGCTTCCGCGGATATCGAGCATGGCAGGGAATAATGGCGTGTTGAGCCGGTCGCACGTCATGTAGACTACAGCCTTGGCTTTTCGGCGAAGCACAGAGCACATTCGACACCTTCGAAGGTACAGAGTAACTGCAGCATCGAAGAAGACCACTGCCGTCCCGCAAACGCCATCCCCCCACGGAGCACGGAGGATACAACGTCCGAACCCTGGCCGCGTCAGTACCTATGTACCTTAGGTACTCCGGCATATACAAAGAACGCCATAGCCTCATTTGCAGCGCCCGGGGCCACCAAAGCAGTGGCCATCGTGACACGCCCGTTTTGCGCGCACGCCTAGCCTCGGCGTCATCCGCCCCGTCTCACACGTTGCCCATCCGGCCCTTTGTTTTTGGGAAGACTTGCTCATGTGTCCTGTGCTTGCGAGCTGTGCTCCGGCACCGGGAGGGAGGCTGAAGAAGTGGGCCAACGTACGAGAACGTCGTCTCCTTGGCGGTCGCAGCAACGCCGTCCGTGCAGGAGTGAGGGTCCGAGAGACGGGCACGTACTCGGGCTCCCCGCATAAGGCGTGGAGAACAAGTTGTAAAAGCCGAGGCAGAAACAATCCCGAGTCATTGCATCAGATAAAGCAGTCAGTCTTTGTGACAATATCGGTGTTGCTATTGTCCTTGTATGCATGGCCGAAACCATGCATGCCTCATCGTTCATGTACGCACTACTGAGCGCACTCCCATCTCTGCGCTCCTTTCGAATCTCACATTTCATATGCCACAAGACGTAATGCACAACAAATCGCCGCCGCTTTCAATGCTACCCTGTCCGAAGAACAGGTACAGATATCGGGACATAACAAATCGGCTAAATCACAACTCTCGAAACGCTCAGACGAGGGGTGCTGCCACGCTGACCCTTGACACTCTCCTCCGCGCGACAGCCGCCCAAATTATTATATACAAGCCACTTAATATCAGCGAGACTATGCCGCCATCCGCCCGCAATCGCCATGCAATGGTAGTAAACAAGCGTGTTTTTACTCTATCGTGTAATGTAGGAAGAAATATGCAGAGTCATCGTTTTTGGTTTCGTATCTTCGTGCCCGTAAGAAACAATTCGCATCTTGGATGGTAAGACGGTAAGAGGAAGCCGAGTGACCCAAGCCGGGGCCATGTGGACAGCCATTGGGGGGTGAGGGTGACGCTTCAGCCTCCGGCTTCCCCAACAACCGCGTGTCCGTCTTTGCCGAGTGTGGGGAGGCGGACTCTCGCAACGCTGCGGAGGAGATTAAAGCAGCGGCTATTGGAGAATCCCGCATCTCCCAGGGTCAAGGGTTGTTTACGCCACTTCCCGTCGCCGAGAGACGGTCAATGACAAAGAGAGGAAAAATGGGAATCGCGTTGTTGCTTCGAAAAGGCCTTCGTCCATGTCGTCAATATTGCGGTATTGGAAAAGGACGTAATGGACCTCAGTCCAGGGCGAGGATGGCCCCGGCCCAAAGTACAGGTTGTTGTCTACCCCGGCCCCTGGATGATCTCGCGTGCGAGCACCCCTGCAACCCCGCATATTGGCCATGCTTCGATGCAGTCCCTGCAAGCGCTGGAAGCGTAGGGGAAAGGGAGGCCTGGACACTAACAAGTCCAGACGATCCGAGCCTCTTCGACACGCAGCTCGCGACGGCGCCATGGGCATGGGTGCGTACCTGTAGTGTCAATAGACTGCATGAATGATGGGAACAACGCCATGTGAGGTTGCCTGGCCGTCGCCTTCATCAGCGAAAGACAAGCGGCGTCACCAACTCGATGCTCTTGGGTCGCGAGTAGGCACTGGGGTGCCGCGAGGGCAGCGGCCGGTCCGGGCCACCCGGGCCCATGTCGTATGTGTAGCCGCTGCCACTGCCGCCGACGCCGCCGTAGTAGCCGCTGTCGTACGTCGACGACAGGTAGGGTGCCGAGGGCCTCGTGTACGAGTTGCCGGGGCTCGTCGCAACACTGCGGCCAAACGGCCAGATGCCGCCGCTGCTGCCGGTCGGGCTCGGCGGGCTCGGCGGGCCGATGTTGAGTGACCGGAGAGCAGAGATGGCCGAGCTGTGGTGCTGATGATATGTCGATGCGTTCGTCATGCCCGGCGAGGTCGGCGGAGAGGTGCTCAAGTGCATCGACGTGGGCCGCGAGGGCGACGCGCGAGGAACAATGTCCCGCGGTTCATGCGCTCCCGCGCCATAGAAGGAATGATTGCTATTGCTCGCGTAGCTCCGCAGATGGGTCGGAGCAACGTGGTGTGAGGATGTGGAGCTGCTCTGGTCGACTCGTCGGCACCTGGACATGCGGATTTAGCAACTGGGCATGTCTCCAGAACGCGGCCCACAGAATCGACTTCATGTGGAGAGCAGTGGGGAAGGGGACACGTACGTCTCGGAGCAGTATAGGATCTTTTCGTCATGCGGTATGAACTGTTTTTCGCAGGTCATGCTGTGCAGAGACTCGTCAGCTGCGATGCGCCAACAAAGGAGACAGTGGTAACCCCACACTCACCAAAACTGAGGGAAGCTCTCTCGCTCGTCGTCCCACGACTCCGACCAGTCCCGTTCCCTGTCGCGATGGCTGCGGCCAAGCTTCTGGGCGCTGACGGGAGTCTGTCGGCGGGTCATGCCGGGTCTTCGGTGCTTCGCCGACGGATCCGTGGCCGTGACGGCCCTGCGGACGTCCGTCATGGACGAATTGCCCGACTTCCTTCGTTGGTGATGCATCTGGCGAGATTGGGCCGAAGCCGCCTCGACGAGGTTTTAATTGGCCAATGTGGCTCTGCGCAACAGGACGAGGCGATGGTGGTTGCACAGGCTTGGCCCGTTGACGCCGCAGTCTGGTCAGGCGGGCACAACAGGGCCAATACTGGATACTGAAGCCACCTCGGTCGCGTTTCGGAGTATCGCAACGCGCTGGGCAGGTCTTGAGTGAAGTGGACAGAGTTGAAAGGGCAAGCTTGATGCAGGTGCAAGATTGGAAAGTAGTGGCAAATGCTAAGCGTCCACGTGTTGTGCAGGCAAGGGCCCGAGGCAACCAAGGACTGTGAAAGGCGTAATGCGACTTTGGCTGTCCGCGAAGGCAGACGGCGGCGGGCTAGAGATGCGGGCGCGGCGAGCGATAGGTAATATTAATGCAAGTGCAATGGGCGTTGCAGGGTTGCAGCCGCAAGCGTGTGGTTGATCGACCAAAGGCTCCGGCAGATAACGCTGGGGGGGGCAAGGAATCGATTCGGCAGCGCGGTTATCTATCGCGTCTCGCAAAGTGAGGGGAAGAGACCAGGAGTGGTCGTGTGGCTGATGTTTCCGTCGAGTTTTCGCGATAAGCTGGCGAGGGGATCGAGCGTTGATGATAGCGAGGTGCGGTTAAGAGGAGGGTGGTGCGTGTAAGTGAGCGTCGGGAGCGAGGACGAGCAGGAGGCCGACGGGATTCCGGATCGGTTCTGCCGTGTTGGTTGGGCTGGACAGCCGCTGCAAAGCGAGGAATGAGGATGAGAATGAGTTGGATGGTCCGAGCAATGGTTCTCGTTATGGTTGCCTTCGGTCGAGGTCGAGACCAGGGGCACCGCGCTTATTATTCTGAGGGGGAGAGGCACGGTGACCAAAATAAGAAAAAAGGGTCCCGCCGTCCTGGCGTATGACTCTTCCTCGTGCTGTCGAAGCCGAGAACGGAGATAGGAAGGTTTTGGCGGGTGGAACGGGCGACTGGAACCGGGAAATATGGAGACTGCTCAAGACGGTGCCGAATCCAAATGCAATTCTCCAAACCCAAACCCAAAAAGCGTGTTTGACAGCGCCCGCTATTGAGGGGGGTACGCGTACTCGGTATACGACGACCTGGCCTTTGCTGCGTGTTGCGGCCGTCCAGCGCCTGCTCAGATGGGCAAATGAAACAGTCCTCTGGCGGTGATGGACGTATTATGCGGAGGGGTTTTCTCTTGTAGAACGATGGCGTGAGACACGCTGGGAACAATGCGCAGAGCCAGACAGTGAGTGGGTTGGACTTGGGAGGAAGGAACAAGAAGTAGGACCACGACAGTAGGCTGGGACCCAGCCCGCATATAAGCTGCCGGCGAGGCGCCCACGAGGGTCCTGCTACACTCCGCCAGCAGAGAATGCCCGATGCCATCCATTAGGTGCCCTCATTGCGGAGTACTCGTAGAATGATTGTCCGCATTGCCGCAGGTACCTCTATGGACATGGCTGAGGGGGGTCGATCGAGACTAACAAGGTAAGGTAGCATCAAATCAAACCACCGATGCCAGGCACAAGAACAAGTGGAGCGGTGGAGGTGTGTCCCATGATGCCTCTGAGCGCGACCCGCGAGGCATGCGCCGCGTCCACGGCGCTGTTTGGCTGCGCTGCGGTGCGGGCTGCAGTGGAGCGCGAAGGGGGCGCACTGCACTGCACTGCCCAGGCCCAGGGACCTCTGCCCTGAGGTGGGCGCTTTCAGGCCACGGGGAGGGGTCGCGCTTTGGCTTGCAAAGGGCGAGGTGTCGATGGCACAATTCCCGTCACAAATCGCCTGCTGGAGCGCTCAGTCCTCGAGCACGTTCTGCCCCAAAACGCCATCCGTAGCCGTCTCCAGCCCATCATCCGCACCCACATCCACAACTTACACCCCCTCCCCCAGCTCCCCAAGCTTCCATTGCGCATCCCAGGACTTGCTGTCGTCATCCACTCTGCGTCCTTCCGCCTTCCGAAACGGATCGACGGCTCGAAAACGGAGCTCGACAGACGGTCGTATGCATTACGCAAGTCTGGTGCGACTGAAGGCCTCGCAACATGCCACCGCCTGCTGGCTCGACGGCCCGCTGCCTGGCAGTGCCTGGGTTGCGCTGGCGCCGCTCCACCTGCCCGTCCGGCTGCCCGTCTTTGGGTCCCGCATCGTCCAACGAAGCTCCCTGACCTGACAACTGCCTCCCGTCGTCTCCATGCCATCCCTGGCCAGGGCCAACGAGTACGGTTGCCGTCAGGACTTCGGGGTCCTTCAGTCGCTGGCTGGCCTGGCCTGGCCTGGCATGCGCATGCACCTCGCTCATGGTCCATGTAACACCTTCGCAGCACTCTCCAGGTTCTGTTAGAGGACCCTCAGGGTTCTGGACTCGGCAGAGGGTAGCCGTTACGATAATGGACACAAGGCAATCGAGCCTCATCAAGGTTGCCGGACCGCCTTCCCCCCCCGCTTGCCAAGCGGAGGCTTTGGGGGCCTCTGCGGGGCCGCCATGCCAGCATTCATCTCATCAGGGGGATGAGGATGCTCGACGATCCGCGCCTCGTTGAATTGGACCAGCAGAATTGGACCGGCAGCATCCATCACGGCAACCCTTGGCCAGCAGCTGCCCTCCAGATCCATTCCAGGGCAGCAGAGAATGCGACCGGGAATGTCTCGAGATCCGCATTTTCCCTTTCCCCCGCCCTCCCGCCGCGGTTGCCATGTCTTTGCAGCTCTCGCTATGCGCTCGGATAAACGGTTCCTGGCAGCTAAATGGCAGTGCCGTTCGACGCCGCATTTCAGCCTCGTCGGAAGTCCTTCCCAAACCTCTCGGTTTACCGACTTTGGCACCGTCCAGTCACGGCTCACGCAAGGACATTTTCACTCGCCCCAAGCTAATGCCTGTAAATCCGCGATGCTTGCAGCTTCACAGCCAGTCAGAAGCCCATCATGGTACCACGGGTGTCGCTGACCCACTCATGATGCCGCCATGTCGGCACCAGGGCGGATCGCATTTATTGCTATCCAAGCGCCCAATGTTGCCCACAAGACGGAGAAGCTTTGAGCACTACACGTCGTGACTGGTCGCTCGCATGGAAAACTTTTCGATTTTTGAGCAAAAGTTTCCTCGAGCGCGCGGAAGACAAGGGAGAGTTGGTCGAATATGTCCCTTGCCGCCCAATTAGTTACCCCACGCTGCTGACTGTGGATCTTGTCGGCGTATTTTTCTCTCTCCCTGTTCCGGAGAGGTTGCGAAAGAAACACCTCGTGGGCCCAGGTCAGGCTATCTGCAACTTTTCAAATCTGACTTGCGTAACAGACTTTTTTCCTCGAAGCGAGCTGTGAAGCGCCGGTTGAGTCAGGCGAAGCCGGAGCGCCTTGTGGCCCGGCCGTCGACCCCCCTTCACTTATAGCATTAAATATGAGGAATCGAAGTCCTCGAGGCCCCTTTCGTCGCCCGTGACAGATTTCTATTCTGCATGACCCTGTCGCGTTCCGAATAGCGATGAGATTTGGGGTCGGCTTTGGAGTTCTTCCAGCGATGTGGAATATTGTGCAAACTTACGTGGGCCCGATGTCTTCGGCTCCCACTTCCTGACTCTCACCTTTCAGCTTGATATTGCGGTGGGTTTTCGCACGAGGAGCCTAGGAGTTGACCGTCATTGCGGACTAGGCGGCAGACTAGAAAAGTTTTGCCCTCCGCCATATGGAGTCGTGCACAGCGGTGATGCCCAGCCTCGAAAATCTGTTCGCCGCCGCGGTCAAGTTTACGTAGCCCGGCCGCGAGAGCTCGTATGGGGACGAGATACGAAGTACTTATGGCCCGCCCAGGCATCACCGCCTGAAATATTCTGACGCGCGGCAGTATTTTTCTGTGGTGTGGATTCGAAACGAATGGGTATCAGCGCGCAGCCCGTACTCCGTATTCCGACGCTCAATCAGGCCTACCTGGTGCTGCAAATAGGCTGAAGTATTTTCTCGGCCCGGGAGGAGGATAGCCAGACGGAATGAGCAGCGACTTACCACATGATCCTGAAGTAAGGGGCTCAGCACTTTTTGCTGCCATGATATTTGCTGTGCGAAGTGACTTATTCTCTGGCGTCTCAGATCCCGTGGGAATATTGCATGCAGAAGACGGCAGAGAAGCCGAGGTGGTCTGCACACATGTCATTTCGATGTGGAGGAAGCTGGCCATCGCATGTGGACGGATGATCGTCACGACTCCACATCGAAATCGAGTTGCCCCGCTGGAGTCCACTGCCATCCCATTGCCATTGATTGGCATACTGACTTCTATTTTTGGTGGTCGTTATCAATGTCTTCTTCGCGGCTGCTTGCGGACTTGTTTCATGACGTTCCTCTTCATTCGCTCGGAGTTGGTCCCCGCAGTGTCACTCTTCGGAACCTTAATCTGCACTCGATTGCTTGCGCCTCGTATCGGACACCTCTCTGGGTTGGAGTCCAAAACTTGGCGGATTCTCAGTGTCACGGCTGCAGCAGAAGAAGTTTCCAATCTGGGGCCCTAAATGGTCAGTCATGTGGGCCGTCTCACTATTCAGAGTCAAATGCTATTATCGTACAAGATTACGTCCTCTGTGCCATGTTTATGCGCCCACACCTGTGTTGTAGGCTTCTTGTGTATACTGGGCCGTCTAAGATCTAGTTTTTCGCGGCTGCAGTTGCTCCATCTGTTTCATCCAAGCCCCAAGCGGCAGGTCAAGCGCTGACGAAAAGTCATTCATCTTGAACTCCTCTTCAGAGACACTGGTTGCGTGACGCCATGTGCTGGCATCCTGCATCTCGATGGCGTGATAGTCGAGCCTTGCACACTCTGCGAGGCTAAGATCTGGCGGCATCTCGCCATCTGGCACGGCCATGACGCGGCCTGAGCGGCGTACAGCTTTCTGGAAAGTGGCGGCGATCATGCCCTTTGATCGCTTGCGAGCTTGCTGTGCAGAGAGGCGCCATTCCTTCCACAGCATCCGCGATGCGCCAAGCTGCCCCAATAGTAATATGTACGATTCATAGATCTCGAGAGCTTGCTGTACCGGAACTTGATTGCCATCTGCTAGGTACAGTGTGGCTAGGGCTCGAAATGAGTCCGGTGAGATGGCCTCATTCTCGTCGATGCCGGTCAATAGCTGGAAGAGGAGCTGGCGACTGGGGACTTGATGCAAGCCTGTTTCTCCTTCGTCGCCCAGCTTGCATCGCAGTGACTTGAGAGTGGAGAGTATGTCAATTGAAGCTTCGGCGTCGTTGCTCCATAAGTTGGTATCGAGTCCGCGCTGTAGCCATTCTGATGTAGTTTCAAGAAGGCATGCATCGGCCGAGAGTTTCAGACCAAGACCACAGAGTGGTGCCCCAACACTGGCATTGAGTCTCGACAGCCGCTCCGACAGGTTGCCAATGAAGGTCAAGGTCTCAAGAATGGACGCGCGGTTCCCAGGATCTTGACGCAGAACCCGCTCGCATGCATTCCTGATGTCCAGGTTAAGGTTAGACTTGGGTTTCGATTGCGTCGTGAAACTGGTAATGCTCATCCCAGCGGCAATGCACTGATACACCAGCCGCCGAATGCCGGTGATGGACGTCTGCCGTTGCAAAGCCTGTGCCAATTGCATTGGTGTCGAGGCTGTCTCCTCTCGCTCTCGCCTGGACTGTCGGAGACCTTTGCGGCGCAGGATCATCCAGCGTATTAGCTGCTCATCTTCATCGGTGGCGTGTGCCGGTATGCCGTTTTCAATGCGTAATTGTTCCAAAAGTTCCGAGCCTGGTCGTGGCCCTGATGTTGCACTTGGCGAACGTGCCGCTTGATTCTCTACAGAAGCGCCGTGAAGCGCAACTGAGAGGATGTCATAAGGAGTAATGCGCCAGATATTCAATGGCTCTGACAGAATCTCATATGCCTTGCGCCGCGACTCATACACCTGCTCCTCAAACTGCTTCAAGCGCGCCCTGACAGCGGTCCGCTTCGGCACAACAGTCCACTTGCCCTTCATGTACTGCTCATCCTCTTCATCAAACTCGCGGACGCCCCGGGTCCCCTCGGCATCCAGGTCTAGCAGCAGGTTGGGCATCTCAAAGAAGTCATACTGCACGGGCGAAGTTGGGTCCGGCGAGGGGGTTTTCCTGGCGAGCGTGTAGTAGACGTCGTCGTTCTTGTCGACGCGGCGAACAAAGGTCTTGAGTCTCCGTTGATGCCCTCCAGCGCGCCGCTGATGGTTGGCGAGCGCCTGTGCCCGGAACGCTGATGAGCGTATCATGCTGGAGGGGAATCGATGCTCGAGGCTATTTCACGGACCTTGCGGGTCGTGTGAGGGCGCTATCGCCGATGACGAGAGGGTATTGCTGGGGCAAGCTGTGGTGGCAATCACGATGTTGCGACGGCACACGCAAGCAACGTCGCGTAGCTACTTCAGTGAGCGCGCGGGGTGACCACCAGGGCAGACCGGACCCCAGCTCACCCCAGATCTAGTGGGACTTCCCGCCCAGAAGCGCCCGTCGACCCCTGAAGATGCGCTAAAGGAGCCCGCTGAATCTTGGTGGATCTCCAGGTGGCTCCTTTCGTTCGGAAAGCGCAGCCACGTTTATCCGGCAGGCGGCGTTCGAATCCAACTCTTGCGCCCATGGCCAGTAGGAGAGTAAGGCAGCAAGCAGCAAGCTCGCTGGCGTTATGCACATTCAATGCCACGAACCAACTATAGTAGCGTACGTATTCAGCGCAGAGTAGCTCTTATAGCAATGCGTGCACTTTGATATAGCGAGCTTGCTGCTACGGCAAGGCGTGCGTATTCAATATGGCGAGTCGGTACTGCGGCAATGCTATACTCTAATACGGCGAGCCAGTACTGTGATAATACATGCACTTTGATATAGCAAGCTAGCTGCTGTGGCAATGCGTACACTATGACAGAACAACCCTACGCGGCAACGCATATCAGCAATCCAGTACTCCGTAGAACAAGCTGCATGGAAATTAAGGTAACTTGTAGTCTGAGGTAGTTCAGGCGGGTTAGGTTGCGGCCTCAGTGGCATCAGTGGCTAGCTTCAGTGGTGGCCGGCTGACATAATCGGCGCGCCCGGGCGCCTCTGGGCTCTCAAATCTCGACGGCATCTACATGTTCCCGCACACTCTGCACGATAAAAAGCCTGTCGACTCCGCAAGATTCAAAGCCTATCGGCTTTACAAACCAACATCGGACAAGACATCTCGTTTGCCACAGTCACCTTTTCGACATGGCGCCGCCCGCGAAAAAGAGGCGAACCAGGGCGGCGGCGGCGGCTGAGGCAGCGGCAGCAGAAGCTGAACAAGAGCAAGAGCAAGAGAAGAACGTTGAGCAGATGGCAAGCAACCAGGAGGAAACCAGTGCGGAACAACTGCAGCCTGAGCCAACGCCAGCGCCTGCTGAGACCACAGTCGAGCCAGCCACAGCCGAGGCGACGCGTGAACAACCGGCCCAACCACAAATCGAGGTCGAGAAGCCCAGCACAAGCATCGACGCCGCCGCCGCCGCCAAAGAACGCATGGCCCGGTTCAAGGCGCTGCAAGTTCGAGCCAAGACCTCTTCCGAAACGAATCTCAAGGAAGCCACCAAGGAGTCGCAGCGGCTGGCCAGCGATCCCAGCCAGCTCGCTGCCTTGCACCGCAAGCACGCAATCGCGTCGCATAAGCTGCTCAAGGCTGACGTGGAGGAGTCTGGCGAGGACTTTGAGCGCAAGCGGGCATGGGATTGGACGATTGACGAAAGCGAGAAGTGGGACAAGCGGGTGAAGAAGAGGGCCGCGCACAAGGACAACAACGCATTCCGGGATAATCATCAGGAGAGCAACAAGGTGTACAAGCGACAGCTGCGCAACATCAAGCCCGATCTGGAGCACTACGACAAGCAGAAGCAAACCGCGATCGAGAAGGCTGCGGCCTCTGGCGGGCTGGACATCGTGGAGACCGAGGATGGCGAGCTCATCGCCGTGGACAAAGACGGGTCCTTTTACTCTACGGCTGACTCGACGTCGTTTACGCAGAACAGACCGGACAAGGCGGCGGTTGACCGTCTGGTGGACGACCTGCGCCGAGCAGAGGAGCAGAGGCTAAAGAAGAGAAAGGAGCGCATGGCGAAGAGCGGCGACGAAGGCGACATAACGTACATCAACGAGAAGAACAAGCAGTTCAACCAAAAGCTGTCGCGGTTCTACGACAAGTACACGGCAGACATTCGCGACAGTTTCGAGAGGGGTACGATGATATGAGAGTACGGGTATTATAGACTTTGGCCATGAGTTGCCGCGGAGTCTTGTACAGTCTAGCGTTGGGTTTTGCTCGAATTGAATATTACAACATGGATTTCCTCCATGCCTTGGCCGCGAGATCTTCAATCTCGGGAACTTCCACGGGTCCTCGTATCGCATCGTCGCTCAGTGCCTCCACTACAGCCTCGGCCACGGTGTCGACCTTGAGAGGCTTGGTGCCCGCGGCTCCCATAAAGTTCTTGAGATAGTTGCCTGTCAGGCCGTTGAAAATGGTGCCAGCGCCCGCCATGGCCGCCATGCCTATGGTGAACTTGCGGGAGCTGTCGTACATGAATGGCGGACGAAAGAAGAAGCCGCGCAAGCGGGGGAAGTTTGTCGCGATGGAGCTCTCGGCCTCCCGCTTGGTCGAGAGGTACCGGGCCGGCAAAATGGGCGCACCGCCGGACGCCGAGATGTAGCAAAAGGCGGCCACGTCCTCCTGGGCGGCCTGCCTGGCCAGCGCAACGGCGCTGTCGCGGTTCATGACCTCATACGATAGTTGCGCCTTTGGGTCCTTGGGCTTGATGTCCTCGCCGGCCTTCTTGTCGAGGGGGTTGACGCCCCGGTCTCCTGGCGACGAGGAGAGTATCTTTTGCAGACCGGTGATGGGCGACTCTTTGCCCGAGACGATGCCCTTGTAGTCAGCTTCGAGAAGGATGCCCATGCTGTGGACGACGTAGTCGGCGCCTTTGAGCAGTGGCGCGTACGTCACCGGGCGGAGGATATCAGCGCGCTCCCAGGAGACCTTGTGGGACCAGGAAGGCGAGTCGGGGGACGAGGTGACGGTCTCCCATCGCGGTTCTCCGGAGCGGCTGGTGAGGCGTGAGTTTCACTGTGCGACAGCGACGAACGAAGGGGGAGCGCCAGAAGTTTACCTGATGGAAGTGACGTCCCAGCCGCGGGCGACGGCATGTTTGCAGATTCGGGAGCCGAGGAAGCCACTGCCGCCGCAGACGACGAGCTTCTTGGACGCCGACATGGCTGTGAGGGCGTGCGCGAAGCCGGGCGCGGGCGTCGGGATAAACTCGTCAGTGGTCTAGAAGCGAGCTCGCTGCTGGCTGCAACGTCAGGATTTGCAGGACCTAAGAAATCAAGCAGCTGGTCCAAGTGAGATTGAGGCCGGAAAGAGTCGATGGGGTGAGTTGAAGCAGACGTGATGACGCCTTGAAGCTTGCAAGCACCAGGTATTTGTATGAGCTCGGTGTAAAAGTCATGAAATCATACGTTCTGAATAAGGCTGGAGCCGACGGGTCCAGCAGCCGAGACCCGCGTGCGGCGTGAGAGGCGCACTAACAAGAGTACCGCTGACGTCTCGACAGACACATACTCCCAAGACGGCGATTGAATACCTTGGCCAGACTAGCAGGGTCTGGGTCAATACAACGCCAAGGACATTCAGTACCTCAATTTTGCATTCAGCAGTATAGCACGTCTTGGGACTTGCGAAGTGTTCAAGTGACTTCCATTCAGGTAGTTGCCGCTGCGTCCCCTGTACCTGTATCGCGCGGCGATTAGCGCACAGTACCCCGGTGGTTGTGGGCCCTCCGGATTGGCCAGCGCAGTGTACAGCCATGGCCGTCTGATCCCACTGGCTGGCTTGCCTGCAAGGCTGACGCTCTTTGCCTTCCTGCAAAACCTCGACGTCGCCAGTCGCAGACCCTCCCGCCAACCCGGCGCATTGTCGCGCGCAACATCTCCAGGCTGTGCTCCGCCTCTTGGACAACCAAAGCCATCGCCATGGCGCCGTCGAACCAGCTGGGCAAGCGCGTCAAGCTGACGCAGATTCGCCGGCCCTTTGTCGTCGGCAGCACTGCCACGCCCTTCTCCGACTCGAACCCCAAGCCGCCGGGCACGCCCGACAACCACACGCATTCATGGCAGGTCTTTGTCAAGGGCCTTGAGGATACCGACCTCACCTACTGGGTGCGTCGTGTGCAGTTCAAGCTGCACGAGTCGATCCCCAACTACGTGCGCAGTACGTGCCGCTGGCCCCCCGGCTCGCAACCGTGTCCTCCGCGAGACTGACCTCATGATGCCCAGTGATCGAGGGTGAACCGGGAAAGCCCTTCACCGTCACCGAGACAGGGTGGGGCGAGTTCGACATCACCATCAAGCTCTACTACGTCAACGAATCCGGCGAGAAGCCACAGACGCTGTACCACTACCTGCGCCTGCACCCGTACGGCCGGACCGAGGAGGAGAAGCAGGCCATGGTCACGCAAAATGGCGAGGTTCGCGCCTGGAGCTACGAAGAGCAGCTTTTCAACGAGCCCTACGAGGCCTTTTACCAGCTGCTCACCACCGGCGCCGTGCCCCGTGGCTGGAAGTCCTCGGCCGGCGCCGGCACTGGCAAGGGCAAGGGTAAGGGCAAGGCCAAGAACAAGGCGCTGCCGCCGCTGCCCGCGCCCGACAGCGGCGACGTGTGGGAGCGCACCGCCATGATCCCCAACCACAACCGGCCCGGCCAGCCGTTTAGCCGCGAAACGGAGGCGGCCGAGATCAAGAAGCTCAAGGAGGCGCAGGCCAAGACGGAGGAAATGACGCGGATGCTCACGGCCGAGATGAAGGACAAGGAAGAGCTGCTAGCACAGCTCAAGGCCGAGAACCAGGCGGCGGCAGCGGCAACAGCAAAGCCTTCTTAGAGAGCAAGGAAGCGTAAGCCGACACGCAAGGCCAAGGGTCTACTCTAGCGCCGGAGAAGAGGGGAGAGAGAGCACCCAGTAGCTCGCCCGGGAGCAGAATGTGCAGGGCCGAGGCTGGAGCCAGGAACCGAGTTTGGCCCAGACTGCGCTTGGCCACCGCGCTCCGACAAGCAGTCTCCGCAACATTTGCCGAGGAAGACGTCTCGCGTGCCCGCTGCGATCCAAGATCGGCGCCGCGGAGGGCATCAAGACCATCGAGCTCGAGACCTGTCGTACTACGGCACTGGCACTACGGCTCTTGCTGTTCTTGAGTAGAGGGCAGCATATCCGCAGATGACAACGGAAGCCCGGGATGCTGCTTGTCAGCAGGCTCAGCAGCGCCAACACGCAGACGTCCAGGAGCAGCAGAACGTCGATCAACATCTAAGGAGATGCCAGCATGAGACGATTGATCAACCAGAGAATACTAAATCAAAGTTCGCAAGAAAGTTGCCGTACCAGTATGGTTGTCAGATGGTTCAAGATTGGAGTTGTTCTCGTTCATGTAACTCGCACGCTATGCCGCGCATGCTTCAAGCAGGCAACCATGATCCATCTCATCCCATCCCGATCCATCTCATCCCATCCCGATCCATCTCATCCCATCCCGATCCGTCCCGCCCAATCCCAAGGACGGGTGATAATTCCCTACACGTAATCTTCGCAAGTCTTTTGATCTCCCAATTCCCAAGTTCCAGACCCATGTCCCGTAATTCTCCTTTCAGTTTGGTGTACACACGCGCTCTCGTCCTCCTGGGACGGGCGATGGCTGTTGCTGTTGTTCAAGCAAGGCTAATCCAGCAACGGAAAACAAAAGAGATAAGATAAAGGGAAAAAGGTGGGAGTTTTCAAGCTCGACACCGCGGATCTCGCAACCAGGCCGCCGATCCGTAGCCCACAGATACCTCTTCGTCGGAGTATCGATAGTGATAACAGACATACGCTGCCCATGTGAAAAGCAACGCGGTCCAAGTACATACTATGAGTATGAGGGCTCTCCACATCAGCACCGGCGCATCATAGAAAAGTGGGGAGTAAAACGCCCAAAAGAGTAACTGGATGCAAGTACCAGTCTCTCGTGTCTTTCACCAGAGCTCAAGGGGTTGCAGCTTCGTAAGCTGGGGGCGGCGGAATGTCCGACTCGTCCCACATGCCTTGCTGCCGACGATTCTTTTCGTCGTAAACGCGGCGGGCAATCTCGCCCGCCATCTTCATGATCCAAGCTTGCTCGAGAATCACAGAGGAGGTGTCGGAGCCGCTGGATGGATATTCGCGGACAGGGGCAGCCTCGTTGTGAGAACCAGATGCAGACTTCTCCGGCAGAGGTTCATAAGCAGGGTCCGGAGACGGGGAGGCAGCCTTCTGGTCCCGCAGAGAGGACGCAGCCTGCTCGAGATTTCTCTTGTACATCTCAGACATCACAGCTTGGCGCATTGACGAGGTGTCCTTGTGCGCCGGAGTGAACCGCACCTTGGCGGTGGAAGCATCGGCAGCTCCAGCAGCATGTGTCTCAGCCTCCTCGGGGATGGAGGTGGATATCACAGGCTCGGAGCAAGGCACGTCTATAGACGCAGCGTCTGATGTGTTGTCCTCCGAGATACCGTCGGTGGAACCGGCTTCTGATCTCGAGCGACGAAGGTTGACAACTCGCGTCTTCTTCTTTCGGCCTGGCCGTGAGCGGTGGCCCGATCCGTGAGACAAGCCTGCCGATGCCGAATTGACGCTGACAAGCGATGGTCTCGATGGAAAATAGCCATGTGCGGTGCTGCCAGCGTCCGAGAATGTGTAGGTGGTGCTGCCGCCGCCATGGACCGAGTAGGTCTTGGCAAGACTGGGGGTGGCGAGGGCTGGCGTGGCAGATGCTGATCGGTCCCCATGCCCGGACCAAGCACGAAACACGACGTCTTGGATGCCCGGCGTGAAGAGCGACAATGTTCGGTGAGAGTCGGTCAATGCAGCCAGGCGTAGCAGGTTCTTCTGAGAGAAAAGCGATTGCACCTCGCCGCCACCATTCAGTGTCAGCTCCGAGACGGCGTTGGCATCCAGAAGATTTCCGTGCGCGTCGACGGGGTCCAGCGGCGGGCTTGCGAAAGGATCGATTCCCTTCTCGTCAACGTCTTCCTGGGGTGTATCAGTGCCCTTGTTGGCCTGATCGGGACACCAGAGCTGGAGTGACAATCGATGGATGATGGCGGGCAACTCCTCCATCATCAGGTTCCGCAGTTGCTGTTCAATTGTCCTTTGCAAGTAGTCGCGGACGAACTGTATGGAATCAAAGGTCGACGAAACCTTGAGCGACTCAAGGGGATCATTGCGAAAGACCAGGGTCAGCCCCTTTTGCTTGGAGAAGACAAGGATGATAAAGGCCGAAAGCTTGATCTCTGACAAGGTGATGGATAGTGGTATTGTGAGACTTGAGGCCGCCGCGAGGGGCTGTGGAGAGGTAAAACTCGGCTTGGAGTAGAGATAGGTGTTCAAGGGATTTGCCTGTTGTTCGCGACCCATGTTAGTCTTGCAATATCCGGGATTATCATGCCCCCGCAGAAAACAATCAATGCATCCAGACGCGCATCCCTGAGAACAGAAACGCGAAAAGCGCGTGGCATGAATTGAGTCATATCGCAAGTTTGTTTTGCAACGCCCCTGGCCAAGGAAGTTGGGCAGTGATGTGGACGGGGCGAGCTGTGCAGTTTGGAGTTGTGACGTAGCGCCGAGGAGGTTGACACCCGTTCAGAGTGCGCGCAGCCATTTGAACGCGCCAGACACTCGTCTGATGGATTGAGAGGCATGTAACCCAAATGGCCTCGTGCAGTTTTGGCGACTAGACCTGGGACTCCCACCATGCCTTGCGGATGTAGTGTAGATGGGCAGATGGCGATCGGGCATTTTCGGAGCTGGTGGCGGTACGGAACAAAGACGGAGAACATACTTGGACACGCGTCTTAAGCGTCATGAAAGCATCGCCTGAGTAGCACATCTTGAATATGCCGCGAAATCTATCCTCGGCGAGGTCGCCAATCTCGAGGATCTCCAGGTCGGGGGGCACGGTGCCTAGGTTGAACTCGCTAACGAGGATGTCGTCGACGATGATGGGCGGCTTGGGCGACTTATTGAGCGCCTTCGTCAGGAGGTCGCGCGCGCGACTGTAGAAGTCGGCGTCGGCCGTGAGCGGCGACCAGTTGAAGTTGAAGGCCATGTTGAAATGGCAATCACTGTCTCGGGACCATGAGAGGGTGACTTCGACGCCGTGGTCAGCGACGGCAGGCGGGTGGCGGAGCGCGAGGGAGGCAGGCTGGCGATGGAGGGAGTGTCTGCGAGAGCACGGTAGTGTTCAGACTCGAAGTCGCACGTTGCAAGATGCAGTTTGGTGAGGCTGCGGGTCCGGGGCGGATGGGAGATTGCTGGAGATCAGGGAGAGAGCAAGGCGCGCGGAGATGACGCTATAATAAAATCTGCGGGTGGTGTGTTGTGAGCTGACCTCGGGACTTGTAATTGGAGCCGGGGTTTTGGCTGCTGTTATTGCTAGCAAATTTTCTCCCGCAGCGTCCCGCAGCGAGCGAGGGCGCCCCGCAGGATGCGTTCCACAGAAAGGTCCCCAGTCGCGTGAGAGGCTGCATCTGTGGGACGAGAGGCCTGTTCTTGTGCGGGAGAATGATGCGATTCGATGCGTCTGCGGCGTCTTTGTACAGCGCTCTGGGCTGTCATCACTTGTTCCCCTGTGACACCACTCCCCAAGGTACCTACCTCTCAGTAGATACTACTAAGAAGTCTCTGTCAAGAACACCACCGACAACCATGCTAGCAAATACGCGTTTAGAGCTTCAGCTAACCGCCTATGCAGTCATTGACACCTGCTGGATGCCACGAGGTAGTGTTGTGAGGCCTGATGTTTATATGGGCCGCTCGCGTGATGTCCTCGAGCGGACTTCGTACCTTGGACCAGCAGCAACATCACCCACCCCACAATGGTGGCTTCACAGCGCATTTCCCCACAGAGGTCGAGGCATCGTTATTTACTGCCAAAAGACTTTTGCAGGCTAGCAAGGGCCTGAACAGTCGAGCAATGCCCTTTGCAGGGCTCGATGATGCCACTGTTGATCCCAGGGTCTGTTGGTGGTGCCCACCCTCCCCGCGTCGCTCACCATGAGCCCTGCCTGCGGTGCAGCTAGCGTGAGGTATGATGGATGTCGTGTGACATCACCAGCATCCGGGGCAACGTGCCGAGACTTGACGGTGCCAACCTCTAACCTGGCTCAGCCGCGCGTTTGCTCTCATCATCGTCGCTCGCCGCCGGCCAACGAAGGTCGCCGAGCTGTGTTGCTACATATGACTGGCTCCAGCAGCGGCATTTCCGCTACGATGACTAGACGCCAAGACGTTTTGCTTCTTGGCCAGACGAACCGACATTGAGCGTCGCCGGTCCGGGGCTGGCAATCTGCACCGTAGCTCGGACGCTGTCGACGCGTTCGCAGCCGTCGGCGTTGGTTATCTTTAGCTCCAAACTTCCAAGCTTTCGAGGCTGCTCAATCCAGCCACCACCACCCCGGGCTTGCCCGACTGCTTCACTAGCGAGCAAGCAGCAGTCGCGGATTTAGTGACACTGCCTGCCATCAGTTCATGGCAGCCGCATCGTCGTCGTGTCGGCTCAGTGCATCGAGCGCCCGTCTTTGTTGCCAGTGCATAAACCAATCTTGCGCCTGTGCCAGTAACTTTATTTGCATTGCCCGCGGCTCGAGACTCGAGTCTCGTCGAGGGAGGAGGGGCTTGCCAGTACGAGTAACTCAGCAGGTAGTTATTTAGGGCCACGGGCGGCAAGTGGGCAAACCACCACGGAAAAGGCAACGCGACGCCACTTCCATGGCCGCATCGTAACTCATTTCAGTCATCTCTTCCATCGTCTCAACCCACCGTCGTGCTCGCAAATCGTCGCCCAGATGGTCACCTAACTCCCCTCCGTCGCCTGCCACGCCGTCCGGGCAGTCCTGGGTGCTGTGCGGTGGCCTGTCCTGCTGTGCTCCGTCGCCAGATGCCCGCCCTGCAGCAACCCTCCCACTGTCACAGTTCCTTGCAGCGGCCTGCAGGGCTGCTGCCTCCAATTATGGCCTTGGAGGTTGTGCCACCCCAGCGCGAGGATGATTCTGCTTCCAATCAAGGCGACTCCGCCGAAGACAAGTCCGATGGGAGCATCTCCGTTCCAAGCCAAAGCACCACACCGACCCGAGACTCCGTCGCCGGCGACTTCAACAACGGCGACCCATGGGTAGCGCCTTCAGAGATGGCCATTCTCCAGGCTCTCAATGCGGACCCTGGCTGCAAAGGCCGCGGCGGCCTGCGTCAGAGCCGCCTGAGGAGGCTCCCCAGGGGTACAAGGCCTATCGAGCTTATCGGTGAGGGCGCCGCCAATGCCGTCTTTGAGCTCAAGATCCCCCGACGCAGCCGCAGCGACCCCGATTTCACTGGTTCGATTCCTTCTTTGTCCCCAGCAGTTTTATCCCCTGACATGGTCCAGGCTTGCTCCTGAGGGTCGCCAAAGTGCCCTCCCTCAACCACCCGCCAACATACAACTACCTCGGCCAGCAGGCGTTCTATCAGACCACCATCAAGCCGCTCCTGGGACCCTATGCAGTGCAGCAGGAGCTGGTCGTCCTCCACAAATCTGGCATAGTCGATGAGCTCAACAATTATCTACGCGATAATGACCATCTCCGCAAGCTCAAGTTCAGAGGTACCTTCATCGGACAGACCGACTGGGGCTTTCTGGTCGAAGACATGCGACCCCAGAGTAAGACGATGCTTCCAAGCCTTGTCCCCTGTCCCTTCTGGCGCTGACCTCCTTCATAGATAATGACGAGTCCATTTTGATCGAGTTTAAGCCCAAGTGGCTCTCGCAGTCCCCTAGTGCTCCGAAAGCTGCCATTAGGTGTCGGCAGTGCGCCATGGAGTTGCGGAACCTCGTCAAAGACCCATCGACGGACAGGACACTGCCGGAAAAGAAGCCATGTCCATTAACTCTCGTCAATGAGGATGCTCCTTGCCAGACGAGTTCGCCTTTCCGACTTGCTCCGCAGCTTGCCGGAAGTGGTGACGATGAGTACTTTCGAGAGGCGCTGAAGAGCATCGCAAACCACCACGCAATCCACGAGTTAAAGGCTCAACAGAATCTCCACGACAAGCTTGGGCCACTGCATGCGGATCGGTCGGATCCTTACTTCATCACTGCCATGACACTTCGGGACTGCACCTGTTTTGCTCGGATTAACCGGCGCAGGCAGTCTGTTGAGATACGCATGGGAGACTTTGACTGGAAGGATCCAGCGGTCAAGTTCGACCGCTGGCGTGGGGCCGAGGAGGAACTCATCAACGGCGGCTTCTACACAGCCGACAGAATTTTGTGCGGCGAAATCTACTACAACCCCCCAACTCTCTGCGCGCTGGAATTGGCGTCGGGTCAACGTACCAGACAGACGCAACTTCTGAACATGCAAGAGAGAAACAGAGCCAAGAATGGGACACGCGACACCACCACTGCCACTGCCACAGCAGAAGCGAGGGTGAACATGTTCAACCACGAAACGGATGTGGCCAAGTTGCAAGAACTTCTAGCACCGTACAAGGCGGATCCCTCGAGCGATCCTTCTACCGGTGTTTGTGGCGTTTGATAAGGCCTCGGCGGTACGCGCTTTGTTTTGCTTTGCTTTGTACTAAAATCAGCATTGCGTTGCGATCAGCATGGAGAGGATGGGCGTCCTGCGATATTGGGAAACGGCAACTACGGGATATACCCATAGGTGGCTAGGTGTTTGTGCCCGTGGCGCTGGTGGTGAAAGGAACAGGCGGCCGACGGCATCGGAGAACAGCACGATGTTTGTCGCTATTGCATCATCTTTTCTTCGGACAAGGCGGCGGTGAATGCTTCAGTATGAACGCTATTAGCTAAGCCGGTTTTGCAGCCTCTATGTAGAACCTTGTATCTTGGAAATTTGCACAAAGCGCCATTACATGCTGATATCTGCATCACCGTTTATATGCCCGACACTGTGAAACTCAGCAAGCTACCGGTCGTCAAGCCGATGACAAGAAACAAGCCCATGAAGCCACCCGTGGCCTCACGCTCCCCTTCATCGACCCAGTCGCCAGAAGCCATCATAAAGCTCGAACCCAGCCATCCGTTTGTCAACCCAAACAGTACTTGAACGATGAAGAGGTAGAAGAAGTCACTGGAGACGACAGCCCCCCGGCCGCCGATGTTGCAGAGGTAATAGAGGGGCAGCTGGGCAATGCGAGCAGCCGCTAGAAGGAAGAGCAGGAACGGCCGATGCTTAAGAGAAAATGGCAGCATGGTGGCTATTCTGCCTCCCAAGTCGCCGAGGTTCCAGAAAAAGAATGCCAGTGGGATGAAAGCGGCAGGACGGAAAAGAAGCCCCGAGTCTTCTTGCACGGAGCGGATCTTGACCGTGAAGACAGGGAAGAACATGGTGACGGCAAAGGTGAGGGCCACGCCAAGGGCCAGCCAGCGGAGCTTACGAAAGAGATTCCACAGGGACGTGACCTTGCGGGCGGCGCGCTTCGCGTCTTCGATGCTGGCCGTGGACTCGGCCATCTGCTCAGCCATGCGGGACTCTAGAATGCGATGGTGCCGCCGAACCAAGGGTATCAGAGCAATGAGAGCCGTGACGGAGATGACAACAGCGGCAAGGAAGTAGAAAAATGCAGAGAACTGGCCTTCACGGGCCGAGCCACCGGAGGGAGATGACTCTTGCTCAGGCGGGAAGAGGAGCACGGTGACGACCTGCGCCACGGCGGGCAGCACTCCCGCAACGCCCTGGCCTGCCATGAGGGCCTGCATGTACTCTGGCCGGCCGAAGCTCGCGGCGAAGGCGAACGCGCCATTCTGCAAGAGACCGGTGGCGCAGGCGGTGCACGCGACCATGGCAAGTAGGAAGGCCAGGTACGCGCGTGGCCCGATGCCGAGAAAGACGGCAGTGGAGGAGGTGAGGAGGGCGAAGACGAGGCAGTTGATGAGCAGGGCAAGGTTGATGCGGAAGGGGTACGAGGCGGCGCGCTGGATCTTGGTGAGAATGAGGATGACGCCGAGGTTGGTGACGGTCGACACGGTGAGGATGGCGGACTGGAAGTTGGCAGCGGCCCAGGTGTCGCCGGCGAGACGCGAGGCAAAGTAGGGCGCCGCGGCGAGGAACATGTTCCTAGAATGAGAGTGTCAGCTTGTGCGACATAGCAAAGGATAGCAAAGGACAGCTAGACGAGCACTTACCATGCCCATAGCATAGCCATGCCGAGGAAGCCAAAGATGGCGTACTCGATCCACGAGAAGGGCACGTCATCGTCACGGCTGTCGAGGATAACGGAGCTCTCGAGAGCCGTGGACTCTTCCTCGGCGCCAGTCAGAGGCTCATACTCGGCGGTAGAAGACGGCGCACCCCCCAAGGCTCTCCTCGCGCGGTCCATGATGCCCGCCAAAAATCCTTGTCGACGAAATTCAAGGCGCCGTGGTTGGTAATCGGCGGTTTAGGTCGTCGGAGCCCTTTGCGCCGTCTGGCCTGGAGCCGAAGCGGGTGAAGATGGAAGCCGTTAGGGTTCCTGTCCCAGGCCGTTCTGGGAGGGAGTAGTCACAGTTACGCCATGTGCACAGCCGTGTATGGAGTCGCTGGGTGTGCGCACAGGTGTGCTGCGCGTGATTGGGGTTGGGGAATGGAGCTGGAGCTGTGGTGGTTGAAGACACTCCCCGGTCGTGGTTGGCGGGAGTCGACGTCAAAGACGTCAGGTGCCGATGCAGGGGATCCACCCGAAAGTTGCCTTGTTGGGCGTTTCAGCTACTGGTTGTGTACTTCAACTCGAGCCAGCGAGCGAGCATCTGGCAGGCAAATCAGCGTGAAGCTGTCCGACGCAGACCAAGACCCGCAATGCAAGTAACTATTGTCGCAATGACATGGCTGAGTCCTTTCCTCACTGCCAGTCCCCCTTTCGCGTCCGAGCTTCCAGCCGCAGGGTAGCTGAGGCCCGATAGCGTCCTTAAGTCATCTGCGATATGTGTCGCTAGGTAAACAGAAGTGTACGACTCGGGTCCATATGCTTGCATACCATGAAGGCAGAGATTGAACTCAGCTATGCAAGCTGCGTATTCCCTTCAATTAGCTCATCGACGAAGGCTGCCGTGGTGCCGCTGAGCAGCGTTTGGGCCAAGCTGGAGATGTGGAGGAAATGGGCCTCGGAGCAAAGAAAGGTGGGCAACACAGACAATAGTCAACCGGCAGTGGAGGAGCATTGATACATCAATGCGGGTCCGAGGTATACTCGTACATAACTTGACCCGTGTTTCGTGGTGTGTATTGACAATCTGACCCCAGGCCCATCCGCTGACCTGACCTGTGTATAGATAAACTGACCCGTGCTCACAAGGCTGAGTTGACCCGTCGTCCTAGATTGGGCAATTGGTGGGCCGTTGTGGGCTTCAGCTCAGCTCTTTATTCGTGTGTAAAGACAACTGACCCGTGGTCGTGACGCTGACCGGACCTGTGTTGTGGAGCATGGGTCAGGTCAACTTTCACACAGCTGTCGCAATACCCACTAACTGCCTGATATGGACACACGGGTCAGGTCAGCGGATGGACCTGGGGTCAGTTTGTCCATTTCCACGACGAGCATCGTGATTGGACATCGTTTCAGACAGGACGTTTGGGGTTGTGTGCACAAACAGAGGCACGCGCCATAATACATATTGTACAAAGAGGAGTAGGCCATCGCGACTGGCCCAAAGCAGGCAGGCCATGTTCTATGGTAGGTAGACAGTAGAGTAGACAACGATGGCGACGCGTCTGGAGGTTGGCTGACGACGTCATCAGTGTCGACGTCTCCAGGTCCTTATCCGAGTAGCAGGGGCTTGTTCCCATTGTACTGTACCTGCGACATCTTATTAGCTACAGTGACCAAAGCAGCAAAGGGGCCGACAGACAAGACAACCCCAAGTCAGCGGCAGACTTACGCCTTGCATCACCACGGAGATGCCAGCTTCCTATGGATTCCTTCCATGGCTTCTGTGCGTGTTGCACGGGCCCAGAATCCAGGGCCAATCAGGGCCTTGTCGGGGACTCCCACGGCGCCCCTGTATCGGGACCTGGGCTAGCTGCAGAGGGGCGCCTTGATTGACGTGACAGACGATAACCGCGCTGACGAGGTGCACACCCCTCGACAACCTCCCTCATTAGGTACTCGGATCATGGACGTCGTGGTGGCGACGAGCAGACTTGCCAGATAGCGTTGGTGAAGGCAGCACAGTCGCGCGCGCAGTGCGCAAGACGCCGAGACCATGCCTGAGCCAGGCTATTCGCGAGATCGAGACCGCGATCCGCAACCGCAGAGCAAGCGCCAGAGCATCACGGAGCGCCTGCGCGGAACCTTCAACCAGGCCCGCAAGGAGACCGCGGCATCTATCCAGCGTCGCGCGTCATCAGCGACCCGGCAATCCCCCATCCCGCGCATCAGGGAATGGCTCGACACCTGCAACACCGACCACGAGCACCACTGCAGCGGAGGCGAAGACTCCCAGGTCCCGACCTGGCGCCCCGTGTATCTCATCGACGCCGTTGAGCGCTGTCTGGTCCGAGCAAAGCCCACAGATAGATACACCGCTCTCAGTTATATTCGAGGTGTCGCGCCGCGGCGGAACGGACCAGATGCAGTTGCGCAGCTGCTCAGCACAAACGTCGATGCCTTCCAGCTCGGTCTGCCAGACACGGACGTCCCGCGCACCATCCTCGATGCCATCTGGCTGTCCAAGAAGCTAGGGATTCGGCATGTATGGGTCGACACACTCTGCATTGTCCAGGACGATGAGCAGGACAAGGCAGATCACATTCAACACATGGCCTACATTTTTTCAAATGCGTACCTCACAATCGTTGCGGCGCACGGAGATGTCAACACCGGTCTTCTGCCATTAGACCCACGACGGCCAGCCCGAGGCGGCCGCTCAGGTGTCAGGGATCACAATGATCTCTTACTCGCCTCCAAGTGGAACACGCGAGGCTGGACGCTCCAGGAACTGTTGTACTCGCGACGCGCCGTCTTCTTCTTTGAAGACGCCGTTACCTGGGAGTGCCACTGCGATCTCTGGCAGGGCGGCACGGGAGGCATCATGAAGACGATTCGCGGAAAAAGACATGACTGCGCCGATCGCCTCTCTTCGGCTGCCTTTGGCTTCCTGCATTCGCCGTGGCCTGACCTCGACGAATATGCGCGTATTGCCATGGATTACAGCTCTCGTAGGCTGACTTTCGTCGATGACACACTCTCAGCGTTCTCAGGAATCACCCACGTCCTCTCGCACGTATTCTCGGGCGGTTTTGCGTACGGCATGCCGCTCATGTTCCTGGACGTTGCTCTTCTCTGGAGACCGCAGGCGACGATCCGGCGAAGAGCGCTGACGCGGCCGCCTTTCCTTCCCTCCTGGTCCTGGATGGGCTGGTGGTTTGACGGCATCCCCGTTGATCTTACTCTGTGGAGAGCGGCGGCGGATTACGTGGAAGACACAAGAGCGGCAAAAAGAGGGCAGAGTTCCAAACGGTTCCAGGCTGCACATTCCTTCCGGATCAAACCCACGTTGGCGTGGTCACTCACTGATAGAGCGAGCACGGTTCCTGTGGCGTGTTCCGGGCTGCAATATCGGGATCTAAGGTCACGCAAGAACTCTGGAGCACCCCTGCCTCCTGGATGGTCGCGGACGGGCTCTCACTTCAAGCACGACAGTGACTCCCTGACCATTTTCAAGTATCCGGTTCCCGTGGAGGATCCTCCAGAGGAGGGTGATTACGATCCTCGACACAATGAGCGGCCAGTTCCGGGGCCACTCCTCTCGTTCCAAACTACGTCCGGTTTCTTTGACGTCGACTATGCAATTTCGATGAACCCAAAAGACAAGCCAAGCCCGCCAATCGCGGTGGGCAACATCTGGGACAGGTCGAACAGGTGGATTGGCGAGTTTAGAGCGCACGACGGGTGGCTAGGCGTGCAGTCGTCTAATTACGACGGCGATGAGAAGCTCGAGTTCATTGCCATTTCGACCGCCATGGAGCGCAGAGGCTCCTACGTATTCAGCTTGGAGAGATTCGAGGAAAACATGGATGCGCAGGAGATCATCGACATTGTGAATGTGCTGTGGATCGAGAGGATCGCAGGTGTGGCGTATCGGAGAGGCATTGGTCACATTTTGCAGGACGCATGGGATGCGCAGGCAAACGACGAGGTCGATATCTTGCTTGGATAATCATTTGACCCTTGGAGGGCACAGACTAGGTGTTGCAGTGCCTCTTTGTACGGAAATCCCCTTGCTGTCTTCAAATTCATGATTCGCACAGTCATGTACTTCATTTTGAGCATTCCACGAACCATATTCCCAGTCTAGATTTTACTTTCACAAGCGAGGATTTGAGATGACGGAGCTGTGGTTATTGTTACCTATGCTGGGCCATGCAGGCCATCAGACCATATTTCCATTTGGGGCCATGTACTAGCAGAAGATCTGGAATGTTACCATCGAGGCCTTACAACTCTTGAGCCTTGAATCATGCATAGTTTCTCGTGACCCAACCCTCCAATCTTCCAACTTTTTTAAAGTTTACTCTATCCGTGCCATGATCTGACATCATTCAGCGTGACGACTCTCTGCCAGAAGCCTACTGGAGAGCCTTGAGAGCAACCGCAATATGACCCTGTGCGGAGGAGGCCATTTTCCCGGTCTCAGAGCCGAGCTTCAACCACATGCTGTCTTGCTGGACACTCTCGTCAGGCAAGGCGGCCGTGGTCTTGGCCCGCATCTCGTTCAGCGCCTTGAAGCCTCCTCGGATGCTGTCGGCCTCGTAGCCCTTGGCGCGCAGCACGCTCGTTGCTACGCGGGCGCTGTCTCCATCGTAGCAGAGGAGCAGGATGCGCTTACCGTCAATGAGTGCATGTAGGTCCTGGTTTGGGGACTTGAATGTGTCCTCGAGTTGCTGCCACAAATGCTTCAAGCTCTTAGGATCCGAGAACGGGCCAGGGGTGTCGGGGTGGACAAATGGCACGTTGACAGACCCTGGCAGGCGGAACTGGTCAAAGTCGACCGCCTGACGGAGGTCGATGATGGCTGTGTTTGGTTTGGACTGAATGAGGCGCTCCAGCTCAGGATTTCCGTGGTTGGCCAGCGTAGGGGTGAGCCGGAGCACGTCATTAATCATGGCCTTGTCCACGCCGAAGAAATCATTGAAAGCCTCCAATGCGTCTTTCTCCCATTTCTCGTCATAACGGTAGAGATCCACACCCAAAAGTTCCTAGGGCAGCGCATGTCAGTCGCCTTGAATACATGTCGGGTGATGCTACTGTCAACACCGCAACGTACCTCGTTGGTGATGGGAGAAAAGTACCAGTCGTCCAATTTCTCAAAGTACTCGCCAATATACTGGTACGGTAGATCGCAGCAGAGGAACGCGCAGTGGATCTCGCCGTCAGGCCCGGCCAGTTCTGCCAGGGTGCCATCTGCCTTGCGCTTTTCGATGAGCTGGAACAGGCCTTGCAAGTTGAACCCCGACGAGGGTCCGCAGACAATGCCTTCTCGAATGAGGGCGAGCGAGAGAGAGTATGAGTCGTGCGATCCGACATGTTCAATGTGGTCCACAGCCGCCCTCCAGGGGAACTCGACTGGTGCAAGAAGGGCGTATGATCGGGGTCCTGGAACGCGGTCTCCAGGAGCGGTGCATACTCTGCAATACAGTAAGTCAGCCTACTTCCTTCCGAGTTTTTAGAGCATTGCGTTGAACGTACCCCAGACGGAATACTGAGGGTTTGGCTTCTCTAAAGAATGTACCCAGACCAGTCATTGTCCCTGAAGCAACCCCATTAGCTCCCAGCTAGAAATGTCAATAGCTCTGTTATACTCACCAGATGTGCCCATACCGGCGCAGATCACAGTGATCTCGGGCAGCTGCCTCAGGATTTGTGGCCCAGTCCATTTGACATGGGATTTCCAGTTCTAGAAGCATCGTTACAACACAGTCCACCGAAGAAACCGGCTTCCAGCTTACATTGTCGTTCTCATACTGGTTCGGGTTAATAGCTGACTCGGATTCCAGTGCCATTCTCTGGGCAGCTCGGATGCCACCGCGTTCGTCAAGGGGTTCCGGCTGAGACGGACCGCCAAAGAGTGTTCTGTGTCGGCATCAGTAAGAAGACTATGGACGTTGTGGATGCAACGGTTACAACACTGACATGTTGATACCAAACAACTGCATAAGCCGAATTTTAGCCAGGCTAGTCTTGTTGCTCAAGAAAGCCCTTACGTCGGGCAGGCCGTAAAAAGCACGAGCTATCAATGACATGGAGAGCACAGTCGAGCCTGAGCTGTATTCGACAATCGTCTGCGTCTTGCCCGGCACCACACTGTTGCCGAGGAGGTTCAGGGCTGTGACGGCGTTATCAGTATTGTCTCTTGTAACGCGCAAGGTCTCCGGAGCCGAGAAGCATCACCCACCTGGCATGGACTTGACATTGTTGGCAGGATGCATGGACATCATCTTGGCATAGATACGCACGCCATCCTGACGGTATGGATTGAGACACTCTGGGATCTCAACCAGTGGCAAGGGCGGCGAGGACTCGGGATCAAAGTATTGTCGAACAGAGTCCGGCCCCTTGTAGACATTGAGGTGGTCTTCCTTTGCCATGATAGGCAAAGTCTTGCAACTGTTGGATAACAGAAAGAGCTTTTTGCGGCGCTGCTGTTCCTACAAGCTCGAGCAACAGTTGATGGAGCAGCGTCCTGAGATAGCGAACAATCCAGACAAAAGACTACAACATCTCGGAGGGCCAACGCTCTTTATCCTATGCATGCTGGGGAGCGGCCCTGGGTTGATCGAATGTCACACCACTCCATCAGAGCATCTGCTGCTCGGCTCTTGCAGCATGGAAATGGGCTCTTGCGCTATGGGGTGCCGTGCCGCATGCCTCGCAATCCCTCGCAAATCCTTATTCCAATCAGAGTGACGGTTGTCAAAACGGGTTACTGCCAAGCGCCTGGATCTCCGTCATACTACCAGAATAGAAGGTCCTCGGGATCAACGTTGAAGGTCGTTGCGGCGAGTATGGCTCTAACTGAGCTCTTTGTGCCTCCTGCATAATTCCCCCCCCTGTTAAAGGATGGGTAGTCAGTGACTTTCGGGAAGCGTCGCCTTGCTAGTCGGGTCAGCGGTCGATCCCTCGCGATGACTGCATGATACGATGGGAGCAGAGGCAGTTCGAGCGCGTTTTGCCAGTACTCGCGCGGCCCTCGTGGCCCTCGTCGGCGGTTCTGTCGTAACAGCTCAGGGCAAGTCTCGAGTACTCGCAGCAAACCATCAAGGTCTCGAAGTCGTCCAGAACGCATGGGGCACAGCTGGGCAGAGCTCCATTTCGCCGGACAACTATATCTGCAGAAGCTTAATGTCTGAACGAGGTCGCGAGGCTAGGGGAGGCACCTTGAGAACCCCCGTGAGTCCGTGACCCTCAGTGGGCCAACCTAAGGTAGCAAAGACCCCTGCCCGGCACTCATCGTGGACTAGTTCGGGCCGCGGAAGAGGCTTGCCGCTACATTTCTTTCGGCAAGTCAAAGCTGCGAACTGAAAGCAGCGTCTATTCGCGAAACAGTGCTGTCCTTCTCAAATCTTCTCAAATGCTCTCATAAGCCAGCCTTGTCGTCCTGTTGACAACTCTAAAACATGTCCGAGCTCTACGCCGTGGCCCAGCTCGGGGAAACCTCAGCTGGGTAAAGACTAGGCTGTCGCAGCGTTGCAGCGCGCTTACAAAAGGTTGCAAGCTGACCTGCAAGCACGGCACGGAGCGGCGTGCCTTCACGATTCAAGGCAATACGAGTAGAGAATCACGCACTGCTCCACTACATTCGGCCCTTACGTACAAAGTATAATCTGGTTAAGCTTGTCTTGCGGCTCGTCCAAGGTCAGCCGGGTCCTCACGCATTGGCTTCTGCGCCGTGGCTGCGGACCAAGACGCATCGTCGTCAGAATCGTAAGAGGCGCACGGCAAATTAATGGCGAAATACGGAGCTTGCGTTACGAGACGTGTCTGTACTCCATACGTTCGTACAACGGAGCCCATTCGTCCGCTCGACCCATGTCCGGCAAAGACTTTGGCAACGGCGCCCGAACAAGGGTCTGGATGGTCTCACTTACTGGGGACCACCCTGAGGCACAGAGCACGTAGTCTTACAGGTTCTCACCGCAGATCTAGGCCCGGAGAAAAGTCTTGTTACCTGATCCAAGGTCGGCCTTCTCGAACCACTGCTCCCAATGCTTACGCTCTGAACACTGGCGCGCAGCAGGTCCGCCTCAAGGGCCGCCGACACCCCTTCAACGGCAAGACACTGAACACCACCGGCCTCGGGCGCGTTGCTTCTACGACACCATGGAAAAGGACTCCAGCGTTTCCCAAGGGCCGCTTGTGCCCAATAATGGGGGCGCCGATTCAGGCGCGGCCCAGAACATCGGCGTCGACAGTAACTCTGAGAGCAGTAAGGCGCATCAATTCACCGAGCAGACCAATTATGTTCCCGTACGAACAATCATCACGGTACGCAGCGTCCTCAGTGCTCCATCTGCCGCGAGTCTGATCATCCCAGATCTTTCTTGCTTGTGCGAGTGTCGATCTGCTGGCTTTGATGGACCAGACCACTCTTGCTGCCAGTTTGTACATTATCGGAAACGCACTGGGGTCCACGGATCAAGTGTCTTGGATAGCCAGCGGATATTTCATGTAGGTTACGTCCACGGTGGGAAAGACAGCTACTCACGAAACCTTTTAGCACGTCCACCGTCGGTCAGCTTGTGTACGGGCGCCTGTCTGACATATGGTCGCGCAAGGTCATCTTGCTCGTCGGACTCGCCATATTCTTCCTCGGATCCCTAGCGTCGTCGCTTTCCCAGTCTGTTTTGCAGCTCACAATCTTTCGCGCCTTCACTGGCATTGGCGGTGGCGGTTTAATGACTGTCGCCCAGCTGATTGTCAGTGATGTCGTTCCGCTACGGGAGCGCGGCAAGTACCAGGGTATCCTCGTTTGTCTCTCGAATGCCTCAAACCTCAAGTTATTTTTCACTGACACATTTCTAGGGCGCAGTCGTCGCCATTGCCAATGGCATCGGACCCGTCATAGGCGGTGCCTTGGCGTCCAAGTCGGCGGATTCGTGGCGCTGGATATTCCGCCTGAACTTGCCGCTGACTCTCTTGACAACTTTCTGCGTGCTCTTCTTCATGCCATTGAAGTCAGTTCAGGGAAGTTGGAAATTGTGAGCCACCTCATCCTCGCCTCTGCAAGTCGCATGGAGCTATGCCCTAACGGATGGTAGAAAACTTAAAGCCGTCGATTTCTTGGGAATGTTCCTTGCTTTTGCCGGAATGACCGTGGTTATCCTGGGCCTGACTTGGGGAGGACGTGAACAGCCGTGGGAATCGGCCCACGTCATCGCCACCTTGGTCGTCGGGACGGCTGTGTCGGTTGCATTTGTCGTGTGGCAGTGGAAGGGGCCGCGATATCCGCTTGTGCCTCGTAAGTCTTTCCATATGATTGCCGAACATCGCGCGCGGCCTGTTACTAACATCTTTTCAGTTCACATCTTCAAGTCCAAGATTGTCAACGGCGCATGCCTAACCATGGCCATCAACGGCTGGAACTTCGTCATGCAGGTGTATTACGTGCCGTCTTTCTACCAACTCGTGTATGGGTACTCAGCCACGAAGTCGGGAGCTATGCTGCTGCCAATCACAATAGTCCAGACGATAAGCAGTACCCTTTCGGGGCTCATAGTTCACTGGGTTGGTCGCTATCGTGAGTGCATCCTCTTCGGGTGGGTGTGCTGGGCTGTCGGCCTGGGATTGATGTCGACTCTGGACGAAAATACTGGCATGGACAAGCAGATTGGTTATGCCCTGCTCATCGGGGTCGGCGTTGGTAACACGCTTCAGCCGTGAGGTTCCCTACTCCCCAGTTTTGACTTGAACCTTGCTGACCTCATCCAAGAGCATTGATTGCAACCCAAGCAGGCGTGGAGAGACGCGACATGGCAGTTGTCACCTCCTTTCGAAAGTGAGTTGCCGCTGGGAGCTATTCACTGATGCAAAGTAGCATGAGCTAACGGAGTTGTTGCAGCTTCGTGCGAAACCTAGGGTCGACACTTGGATTGGCGGTTTCTGGGACCATTCTGTGAGCCTCGACCGAATCGACTTGAACTGATGTGGAGGCGCACCAACACTTGCTGACCGTGACTGTGCCTTTAGAAACAATATTTTGGCGCACGACTTGTCAGCATTGGATCTCGACAAGGCAGCGTCAAAGACTCTCTTGAGCAACCCACAGACGTATCTTGAGGGGGTGTCTGCAGAAGAGGCGCAGCACATTCGAAGCATCCTCATTCCGGCGTATAGACAAGGATTTCGAGTGATTTTCCTCGTGGGGGCGTCACTGGCTTGCCTCGCCTTTGTGCTCGCCTGTATTCTGATGCCCCAAGTCGAGCTGTCGAGGCCCGACGATGAAAAGTTAAAGGAGGAGGGGCGAAAAGCAGACGAGGAGAAGCGAAATAAGAAGACTTCGGCGTAAGACCGTGTGTGGCGTCGAAGATACCAAAATAGGGAGGATATGCTATGCTGCTTAGACTTGGAGAGGGCACACTGTGGCTACAGGTCGCGGAAAGCCAACTTCATGATAGCTACGGGGGTAGACAAAACGGCGTGTGAACGAGAATAGATGGGGAGTCATAGTACTGCGTGGAGTTCCATCGCCTGAGTTGAGAGGGGCACATAGTAACAGAGCATGTTGTAACAAACGTATTTTGTGTGGTTGAAGCAGTGCATTGTGCCACTTCTTGAGCGGTGTTTCGAAGATGCAGCATTGTTGGAGGCGAGTCAGATGCAACGTCAATCGCTGCGTCACTTTTTCATAGAGCTGCCCCACCGTTAACGTGCATTTCAAGACTGCTTCCCTCAACACCAAACAGTCGATTGTCACAATCAACTCGACAGCTGCCGATCGCAGCTTAAACACACAAAATGACGCGATTTCGGCCCTGCATAGATCTGCACGCCGGCCAGGTCAAGCAAATCGTCGGCGGCACCCTCGACAGCACCTCGTCTACGCTGCAGACCAACTATGTATCTCAGCACCCGGCGGCATACTATGCCAAGCTGTACAAGGACAGCGCCCTCGAGGGTGCTCATGTCATTATGCTAGGCCCGGGGAACGATGAGTCTGCCAAGCAGGCTCTGCAGGCGTGGCCCAAGAAGCTGCAGGTTGGCGGCGGCATCAACGACAAAAACGCTAGGGAGTGGTTGGACGCCGGAGCGTCGAAGGTGAGCGAGAACTCTGACCATGAGGATGCTGAGACCCGCTTCGGAGACACTGACCACGACAGGTCATCATCACATCTTACCTCTTTCCCGATGGCCGCCTCAGCCAGGCCAGGCTAGATGCGGTGCTTCAAGCTCTGGGCGGCGACAAGAGCAAGCTCGTCATAGACCTCAGCTGCCGACGCAGTGGAGACGACAGCTGGTTCGTCGCCATGAACAAGTGGCAGACGCTCACGGACATGGAAGTTAATCAAAGTGAGTCCCGCACAGTCGAGCTTCCGGAGCAACTCGCGCTGACACATACAGCTTCGATCAAGGCACTGGAGCCGTATTGCTCCGAGTTTCTTATTCACGCAGCTGACAATGAGGGGCTGCAAAAGGGCATCGACGAAAGGTTGGTAGAGCAGCTGGCGCAATGGTGTTCCATCCCTGTTACCTACGCGGGTGGAGGCAGGCATCTGGAGGACCTGGAGCTCGTGAAGCGGATCAGCGGGGGAAAGGTAGATCTCACGATAGGGAGCGCTCTGGACTGCTTTGGTGGGTCGGGCGTCAGATTTGACGAGTGCGTCGAGTGGAATGCAAGACAGAGCTCTGATTAATGTTATGCGAGGGGTGCGAGGCCAAAGCTTTATGCCTCACACGAGTGTTTGCCGATGCCTCGCAGCTCTCCACACATAGGGCGTTAAGGACGCCGCAGCCTCTGTTGAGAGGGTTGACGACTCTTGATACACACAGTATAAGTTACCTAGTCACTGTGAGATGACGCTGATAGCGCAGGGTGTACGAGAGCGTCTGGCGAAGACTGTGACCAGCAGTCCTCTATCGCCTTGTCGTCTGATCCAGCACGTGTACACTCATTGCCGTGGGAACACAACACGCCAAGGACTGCTGGCATAGATGGGTTCGCATAAGCAAAAGTACGCAAGTCAGAATTTAGACCAACAGACAGCGCGATTGGGCAATCGGCTCGACCAGACTCGGAAAGTCGAAAGCATGGGACAAGCAGAGACTCCGAGGGGCGCCGAGGGGCGACGAGCGTCACAATGGCACCGTACAAACACATGCAGCAGGGGTAGGGGCCAATCAAGACGCACAGCCGACAATCGTCGCATCTGCCGTAGCACAATGATGTATGTCTGCAGCCGCCTGCAAGTCATCGTGGATACGAGCGTCGTCGACACACAGTCCATTGTTATTTGTTCTCGGAGCGTCTCAGACCCCGGTCGGCTGCCATGGCGACTCCAGCGGCGATGGCGCTAGGGCGCCGGTTTTAGAAGGCTTCCAAGGCTGGAGCTGCAGCGGGCCACAGCGGGCAAGCGGGCATAGCGGGGTACCCGGCAGCGCTGTGTCGCAGGCAGATTAGCGCCGGGCTGGCTGAGCCACGGGCTGCTGGCGGGGCAGTTGCCAGGGCAACGCGCTCCGGCGGCGCCATGGTGTTTATTTTCCACAGGCCAATCACGCCCGTCGCCGGAGTCACCCTCGCTGCGTTCCTTAAACGCTGCACGCTCACCCTCGCGACGCTCCTCTGCCCAGCTCTGCTCCCTCTACGACCCGTCCACCGCGTTGTCAACATCACCTCCATCGTCGACAGTGCCTGATCTGACGCAACGGTCGCCGTTTGGGCCTGCCTCTGTGGTCCATCCATCTCTTGCCGTTCGTTGCCCGTTGTCGAAAGCCGCGCGTGCCGATTTTAGGCAGCTCAAGCCAACACACGTCAGTAGTATTCTGTCGTCGTCGACTCTTCTTGCAACCCGGGCCTCTGCGGAACACCAAACCGCAGCAGCATTCCATCGCATCGCATCTCATTTGTCAAGACGGCCTCGCCGCGTGCCCATGCATTCCAGCCTGGCCTAGCTCAGCCGTCTGAACAATCAACAGAGGTCGCAATGGCCTCTGAGCCGGTATGCCAAATCTCACTTCTCTGTCTCCCATCACGAATCAAGACTCTGACGCACCGATCCCGCTCTGCCAGGTGCATCCTCTACGCATCGCCAAAAGCACTCCTGGCTCGTCGCCAGCAAAGATGGCCAACAGCCTGCCCCGCCCGCTCTCAGAGATCTCCCCAACAGAAAGACGGCGCAACTCGCCCAGTTGGCGACAGTACACGCCCACAAAGGTTGGTGGAATGCCCGCGAACAGCAGAGCTCGTAAACCTCCTTTTACTGACCCCCAGTGATGTAGAAGGCGACCTTGCCCGGCAACGACTCCTCCCCATTCCAGTCCTCTCCCCTCGACTCTGCCACCTCTCCTCGTCTCTTCTGGCAGAACCGCAACGCAGAGAACATGCTTTATGGGGGCCGCTCCGGTTCCCCATCACCAACTCGTCGGTCTTCCATAGAGCGTCTCCAGAGAGCTTCCCGCGTCAGGAACAGCAACATCCTGGCACTCGAGCAGAAGCAGGAATATGACCCGACTCGGGTTCCTCACATCGAGAGACCCCTCGCAAAGGTCCAAGGAAACTCCTTTACGTCGTCGTCTAGCTCTGGTGAGCTGCGCTCCTTCGACTCCGAACAAGGAAGCTTCGACACCAAGTCGAGTCCCCCCATGATGAGCCCGTCGAGGACCTCTCCGACGCTGTCTGCCGCAGTTCAGAGCGCGCCCAGGCCACCAAGCAAGGACCAGGCTTCCCCGACAAAGTCCTCCCTGTCACCTAGCAAGTTCGCCAAGGGCACATTCGATCCCGAAGCCGGAACATGGTCTGGCGACTCGTCACTCAACGAGCACGAGCTCCCCGAAGGCCGTTTCCTCCATCGGCATCCCAAGAGCGTGACTTTCGATGCCGGTGCACCGCAGATCAACGAATATGAAGTGGCAACGCCAGATATGTCATCGATCGCTTCAAATTCGCGCGAGGGTAGTTACGAGTCTGTTGACGACGAGGACGACGAAGACATCATGTATGATCCGGGCCACGTGGAAGTCGGAGACGAAAGCTTCGATGCGTCTCTCGAGGACACGGATAAGACCCCGGTGGTCGGGCCTGATGATTGGCGCGGAGACAGCCCTATGACCCATCACGGAGGGAATCCAGGACAATTTGAGGGCAGCCCAATGCCCGAGAGCATACCATCCAGGGTCACCTCGGGCCGCCCATCCCACCAGCGCTCGGATTCTACCAACTCAAATGGTGACCATCGCCCTCTGCCGCCGCTCCCAGGTCTGGATCACGCTGTCAACCAGTCGGGCTCCGCGCCGGCCTCTCCTGGGCTGTCGGCCACCGCAGAGAGGATGCTCGGCGGTGGCTCCCAAAGAAGCTTGCCAGTCCCACCTCCCGCCTCAGCCAGCAAGTTGGACATCCAGAGCTTCGGCAATGGCAAGATGACGCTGGAGGAGCGCCTGAAGCTTATGATGCTGTCAGATGATAATAGTGGGAAGACTGCCGCAGAACAGCAGCGCGAGCGCCGACTTAGAAGGGGCGACCGCCGCGATCGAGGTGACACTCCCCAGTCTGAGCCAGAATCAGTCCAGGGCCTAGAAGCTTTGGAGGAAGACGACACTGTCGGCGAAATCTCACTCTTGGACGATTACGAGATGCCATCGCGAATATCGCGAGAGTCCATCATGCGGAGGGTCAACGGCAATGCTGCACTTGAAAAGGAGTCCGAGTATCCTTTCTCCTCTCCTGCCGGTAGCCCAGTGATCCAGCGAGGCCCCGAGAGGCGTCCAGATAGACGAGAAGCCATGCTCGATCCCGATGTCCCAATTCCTTCCACCGAAGACACAATTTTCGAGGACCCCGACGAGTCATACGAGCAGGAGGATAGTGTCATTATCACAAGGACTCCTGAAGACGAAGCAGACGATGTTCTTGATATGTATCACGACATGGACGATGACGATGGTGCCGATGATGATAGCCAATATTCTGATGCCGAGTCAGCTCGGGAAAGGTCACAGAGCAAGGATATTGACGCCGGAGCGACCACTCCACGTGCCAACTCGCCGGCCCAATTCCTGAGTCTAGAGGGACCCATTCCTGACCTAGCGCCTGTCACCCAGGCCTCAGCTGTGTTTACTGAGGGCCAAAGCAGCTCTCTATCCACAGCTCAGGACGTGACTGAACCATCAGAAGGGAAGGATAATGCCGGCGAACTTGCAGTTGCTGCTGACCCACGACCACGCACGCCCGAGAGACGCATGTCGAAGCCAGAGTACGACGGCTCTGGCTGGGGCGAACCTGAAGATGAGTACAGCGATGAGCCCGGAACTCCGGACTCAGTCATTCACCACCCCATGCTCTCAGACGATGAGGAGATCCGGGTGTCGCCAGTGATCCCTGAGCGAGTGGCGACCGTCAAGTCCGCCGCTGGGTCCAAGCTGAAGACTCGAGTGTCCAACACGCCTTCTGACCTGGCTGCAATGAGAGAGGCTCGCAGACACGTCAGCCACGAAGTCCCAAATGTTCCCCCTATCCCAGAAAAACATCGTAATCGTGTTTCGCGCGATTTTACCGTGGAGCAGGATGATGCTCCTGACGAGCAACTTGAACGCCAATCCAGCTTCAAGAACAGGAGCCTGACTTTGGATTTCGACTTGGGCCTCAGCCTTGATCAGGATTTTGAGAGGGTCATAGAGGCACAAAAGGTTAATACTTACCATTCCTCCCCCCATACATCACTCGTTGCCATCGAAACTCCGGTCGGACAAACGTCCAAGGAACTGATGGGGCGTGAACTTAAAGTAATTGGTGCTAACGTAATTTGTCGTCTCCAGCGCGGCTATCTCATGCGCCAGAATACGAAGCTTGTTACTGCCAGCGACAAGGACAGGGACACAACTTGGAAGACTCGATCGGCCAACAACTCTCCTGTCAAACAAGACCGGCCACAGTCGTGGGTCGTTGAGCCTTGGGACGGGCGGCCTCGTCAGAGAAGCTATCGGAAGCGTCCTGGAACCAGCGGCCCAGTCCCACCCCTGCCTGGTCAGGAGAGCAATGCTGTGACTCTGGGCCACGTAGTCGAGGAGGACGTCCAGTCTGAAGCTGCCACGATAGACAGCGGTGAGAGAGGTCGTCTCTTCGTTAAGGTCATGGGTGTCAAAGACTTGGATCTGCCTCTCCCGAAGAGTAAGTTCTCCCGTTTTGCAGGCTCGGGTCCCTTCTCTAACAGACTCAGATGAACGGACTTGGTTCAGCCTCACTTTGGATAACGGAGTTCACTGCGTTACCACGGCTTGGCTTGAGCTTGCCCGAAACGCCCCCATCGGCCAAGAGTTTGAGCTCGTCGTCCCGAACGACCTCGAATTCCAGCTCACTCTCAACGTTAAGCTCGAGAAGCCAGCACATGTAACCCGACCGATTGCAGCTGCCAAAATGAGCAAACCCAAGACATCTACATTCAGCAGAGTGTTTGCATCGCCCAAGAAGCGCAAGGAGTTGGAAATGCGCCACAAGGCAGAGGAAGAGCGCTTCGCGCAGCAGCAGAGAGAGGCGCTTACTCGGCGAAACACTGCACCTACCGGCTACGAGCTCTTGTCGCCTCTTACGGCAGACGACGGCAGCTTTGCTCGCGCTTACGTTTGCCTTAAGGAGCACGAGAGCCGATGCTTTGGTCGGCCGTACATGGCCGAGGTGGCTTGCTTCAACGAGTGGGCAACGGAAGAGGAAAGCTTTGCCTCCAGTGTCAAGAGCAAGCGCGGCAACACTGCTGTCGTCAGACGAGCGCCCTACAAGATTGGAAAGCTAGAGCTCCAGCTGCTCTTCGTCCCTCGCCCCAAGAACTCCACTGACGAGGATATGCCAAAGAGCATGAACTCGTGCATCAGGGAGCTGAAGGCGTCGGAGGAGAGACTGTCCCGAAATTGGGAGGGTCACTTGAGCCAGCAAGGAGGCGACTGCCCCGTAAGTGAGCCCAGAAATCCTGGTGCAAAGGGACAACCAACGACTAACAAATATTCGTGTAGTACTGGCGTCGTAGATACTTCAAGCTGGTGGGCGCCAAGCTCACAGCTTATCACGAGGCAACCCGTCAGCCCCGAGCCACGATCAATCTCTCCAATGCCAAGAGGCTGATTGACGATCGCCGAGACCTGACGGAGAAGGAGACGGTTATCAAGGATGGCAAGCGACGCAGGTCTGCCTTTGCCGAAGAAGAAGAGGGCTACATGTTCGTCGAGGAGGGCTTCCGCATCCGATTCAATAATGGCGAGGTGATTGACTTCTACGCCGACACTGCCGAGGACAAGGAATGCTGGATGAAGGTCCTTTCAGATGTGATTGGGCGAGGCGAAGGGGTCGCAGACGAGGACAACAACGGCATTCGATCGCGGGCGAAGTGGTGCGAAGTTGTCCTTAAGCGAGAGGAGCAGCTACGCCGTCGATCCGAGGGCCGTCGAGTCCACTCTCGGACCCAGAGCACGCTCACTTGATGCCACTTTATTGGGCGGGCGATGACGACGGATAGACGGAATGTGCCCACGGCATTGGGCGTGATCTCATGATTCATGAGCAAGTCTGGAGCCAGGAGTTTGCGGCGGCCAAGGGAATGGCATTGCTGCGCTTTAGTTCGGTTTCCGTCTTGCCAGCTTGTTGTCTGCATTGGCTGCAGTTTTCTTTCATTGTTGCTTCGATGAAGCCGGAGGGTTACCGGGGTGTCATTCAGGGAACGATGCCGGCGTCGACGGCGTTTCTTTTGTGCTTGTAAAGAGAGTGCCCCAAAGCGCTCTCGACTGTACGTATGGAATATGTATCAAGACAGTGGATCACAGTGAAGCATATGGCATTCATGTATGATGGAAGATTGGGTAGAGTACGAAACCTTCCTGGTCTGTCCACGGTGCCCACGTGATATCCCGAGGGCCGCCAATCGAGGCGACCTCCACGCCCCCTGTCCACGTCAAGCTGGTTGCGCAGCTGGTGCGTGGGGCCCTGTGGAGGGGTTGCTTGGGGGAGCCACAGGCTTGGATGGCATGGCTGGGGCGCAGTCCAAGGTCAGAGCTGGCAGGTTTCATCCACTCCGGCACTGGGCCTCTCAGCTGCTCGCCGTACTCGTCCTCTGTACCTGCATCCAACCAGAGCAGCATTGCTACCTTACTTGGGCCACGAGCACGCGAGCCAGTATCGCATCGCGGCTTTCCGACCTCTCTCTCCTCCGCTCGCCTTTTCCTACGCCAATTCCAACTCTCAGCCGTCGCGTACCTACGCTGCCACACACACCCTCACCATGGCAGGCCGCTTCGTCCGGGCGTCCAAGTATCGTGAGTGCCGTCGCAAGCTGGCCTTCACTGCGCCCGGGACTCTGCTGACACCCCTTCGCCACTACAGGCCACGTCTTCGGAAAGTCGACGAGGAAAGACTCGTGCTACGATAACTTACACATCAGTCGCAATGCGTGGGACACGAACCTGGTCAAGGTGCGAACTGCGGCGGCCTCTGGCGATGGACCCCCGCGCCCCATGCTGACGACCACACTGAATAGGCCAACCCTGAGTACCTGTCGGTCAATTGGGATTCGTCTGGCGGCGGCGCCTTTGCCGTCATTCCCCTGAACGAGAAGGGCAAGCTCCCTGACCAGATTCCGCTCTTCCGTGGACATACCGCTTCCGTTCTCGACACCGACTGGTTTGTTTCCCCTTTCCACGTCCTAGGCTCTCTCGCAGGCGCTGACCTCCCCCAAGGAATCCCTTCAACGACCGCATCGTCGCTTCCGCCTCCGAGGATGGAAAGGTCTTCTTGTGGGAGGTGCCCCAAGACTTTACTCTATACACCGATGCCGAGGAGATTGTCGACGTAGCGCCCGTCAGCAAGCTAGGCGGCCATTCCAGGTAGGTCGAACTGTCTCCGGTCAAGATGCCACGCGGCGCTGACTTGCTGCCTGTCAGAAAAGTCGGGCAGGTCCTGTTTAACCCCTCCGCCGAAAGTATCCTCGCCTCCGCCTCCGGCGACTTCACTATTAAGATCTGGGACATCAACACCGGACAGGCGCCCCTGACGCTCAAGCACGGCGACATTGTGCAGAGCCTGTCGTGGAACGCGGCCGGCAGCATGCTTGTGACGACGTCGCGTGACAAGAAGATTCGCGTGTGGGACGTCCGCCAGGAAAAGCCAGTACACGAAGCCCCAGGCCATAGCGGAGCCAAGAATAGCAGAGCTGTGTGGATGGGCGAGCACAACCGCTTCGCCACGACCGGCTTCTCCCGAATGAGTGAGCGACAGGTTGCTCTATGGGAGCCTGGTCGATCGGATCCCATTGGCGGCTTCACCATGCTGGACTCCATCTCCGGGGTCTGCATGCCATTCTGGGGTGCGCCATACTTCCATTGACGTTTGTGAAAGTCCCAGGGTACATTTGATACTGACGTGTGGACAGATGACGGTTCCAACTGCTTGTATCTCGCTGGCAAGGGGTAAGGACATACTTCCGTCAAGGACCTATGCCATCTGGCTGACACTTAGCAGTGACGGCAACATTCGCTACTTTGAGTACGAGAACGACAAATTCGAATTCCTCAGCGAGTACAAATCGTCTGATCCCCAGCGAGGCATTGCCTTTATCCCTCGACGCGGTATCAATGTGAGTTTTTACCCTCTCAAGTATGCACAGCCTGGCTGACGATATCAGGTCCACGAGAATGAAGTCATGCGCGCGTATAAGACCGTCAACGACTCCTACATCGAGCCCATCTCCTTCACGGTGCCGCGACGCGCAGAGACATTCCAGGCCGACATCTTTCCCCCAGCCTTTGGCACTAAACCTGCCTGCAGCAGCAAGGAGTGGTTCGACGGCAAGACTGGAATTCCTTCCAAGATTGACCTGGAAAGTATCTATGAGGGCACCGCTCCCAAGGAGGTTTCGTCTGACTATAAGCCTCCTGCCCAGCCTACGCCAGCCCCTGCTGCGAAGCCCGAACCCATCAAGGAGGAGCCAAAGGCGGAGCAGCCCAAGCCCGCCGTTGCTGCTCGTGGACCTCCGCCGACTATGAACGAGCAGAAGGGTTCTATTTCTGCCATGGCCAACAAGTTCCAGGACGATGTGGAGGAGGAGGACGACGACGACGACGAGACGTCCAGCTTTGAGGAGGTTTCCCGACCAGTACAGCGCAGCACGATGCCTATACGCTCGGAGCCCAAGCCTATCGCGGTGCCTGCCAAAACCCAGTCGGCACCTGCACCAGCACCTGCACCCGCACCCGCGCCTGCGCCTGCATTAGCGAAGCCCTCGTCCCCAGTCAAGACGCCAACGACTACGTCCGCGCCGGTTGCCGCGTCGTCCACCTCGTCCTTCGGTGGCGTCGAGTCGTCCCTGGATCAGATCAAGGCACTCATTGAGAACCAAACTAAGATCATCACTGCGCAAAACGACAAGATTGGCCTGCTGGCTGCGGAGGTCGAGTCGCTGAAGAAAAAGGTCGGCTCGGGCTCGCAGGACCAGAGCGAGCGAATTCGGCAATTAGAGTTGGAGCTGGAGGAGGCGCGTTCGTGATTCTACGACTGACGGAGTTGAGGGGTCTTTGGACACAGGGCGGACCGGGAGGTGTGAGTCGGGGCGTTGCTGCAGCGAACTATATATGGAGCGAGGAAAACGACTTGCGAGTTGCTGGCATTCAACGTCGCAGTGTGCATGATAGTCTGGTCCTTGATGGTCTTCAGCCTCTGCTCCTCTAAGGTGTATGTGTCACCGTGTTCGTCAATACATTGCCCAGTCAGGATCCAGTCCAGACATCAAACTTGACAGTTTTCCATACAAATCACTAGCGACTGTGATTTGGGATGATGAAATCAGTACTCTCCTACAAACAGTCAAACGAACTTGGCCTTGAGAGAAATCGATACAAGTGCTTTCGCGACGACTGTCGTCACATCGTAAGATTGCTTGCTCTATATATGTCGCAGTCGACAACATCGCACTCTACGATGTTCAAAATAACAGAAGAGCTTCCTGCTGCCAAAATAGTTACGGAGGGATGATACTCTCCACTGTTGTGAGAATATCACGAGGAGAAGCAGAGGCAGGTCTTGGAAGCATCCATGCCAGCCCATCTACCCTACACCAACAACAAAGCATTCAACTGCCCGCTGAATGGAAACGAGCAAACCACATTCTCAGATGATCTCTGCGCCTCGTCAACATAAAAAGCAACGATAGACCCTGAGACGAGCGTTTCCACCCGACCACCAACGCACAGAATAGCCATTATCTTCCCTCGCCCGTTCAAAACGGACCTACCGCAGACTCTCACCGAAGCTCTCGGCGCTGATCTCGCCAAGGCATTGTGCGCACCGATCACCCAGTCCCGACGATCAAACAGATATGTAGGTACTAGGCATGACATGTGGGACAACTCGTATGTATCATTCGCCGGGGGCAGGGCTGCGTGCGAGTAAAAAGCACAAATTCAGTTTTCTGATTGTGTAATGCGTGGCGAGGGTACGCTTGCTGTTGCTGGCCGGCTCGCCACCACTTCGGCAGGGCCGTGGCTCGCCAACGTCGTCAACCAGGCATTTGGGTTTCAGAACAACCCGCTATGGATCTCATGGGCACGTTATCACGTTGGTAAGTAAAATGGGCCGCATCCGACTGACTACCCTGTGGAAGGTGGTGGGTGGCCTGGACGTCGAGGCCACAATCTACGGTGCATCGAATCGGCCAACAGCATCGAGTAATGGACAAGCGGCGTCTCATGCGACAGGGACCAGGGCATGGGCGGGCTCTGCGGCGCTGCGAGAAGCACAGTCTGTGTGCGGTTTCAGATTCGGACTAAGCAGGTCACGCAGCGGGTGGCTTACCTGCTCGTCTTCTCTGATAATGGAAAGCAACAAATGAGGAACGATAAGACGATGCAACAAAGCAACAACAGGACTTCTTCCGTTGTATGAGCTACGAAGGTGGAACAAGGATCGGAATGTGGCCGGTGGCGAGGACTTTGCACGAGTTTGGTTGTCCTCTACCGCGGCTAACTAGCAGCAGGGGAAACATCATCAATGCTTGGCCTTAGCTCGAAGACATTGGAAGAGAGTGGCAAGGTTGATACGCAACAATGCTCTCGCCGCGGAGCCGATGGCCCTGGTCCTGTCACCGGTTCCTGGCATACGAGTAAGCTGGATGCTGCTGATCGCTCGGGCGGTAACTCTGAAACGCTTTCCTCCTCTCAGTCAGAGTTATCATTTTCGACATATCTCGAATAGCGCGATGGATAGTGTATTAGCACCCGCCGCTTTCCTCGGTGTCCAAGTTTGCCATTGCCGGTTCCACGAATGACAAGTCGTAGCTTTCTGTGATCATTATGCTGTGCAAGGGGCTAACACAACCTATCTAGTCAGGGCGGCGAGTTGAACGACGAGAGGTTGTCACCAGGTATCATGCCGTGCTTCAGACCTTGCCCTAGCAGCCGTGCAGATGGCGGCATTTGGCTCACCGCCGTCTGTCTGCTATGAGTCGAATGGCTGTGGAGGGCGCCAAGGGCGATTTGAAAAACCAAGCATGGAGGCGTCGACGCCGGGCCTATGCGGCGGCGCTTCTTGCCAGCATCAAGTCTCTGCTGACGGTTGCCAAAGACACAGACAGTTGCCACAGATCGCCGTCTTGTCCACCACAGCGTCCCTGCCCGCGGGCAAGCTCGCCCAGCCCGCGCTGACACCTCGGAGCCAGACCCCTACCATTGCTCAGCCTACCTGTCAATGAAGTGAAAGCTCTTGGCACTTTGGTTGAGCGATGCCCCGTCTGGGACATCCCTGACAAGTGTTCGGGCAGCTTTCAAGTCGGTGGTCGACCAAGCGGGCTCCATGCCCGTCTTGAGTCTTGACGGCCCTTCCAGAACAAGGCTGAGACAGACCCTCGCTCGTTTCATGACGACGGTCTCGGGGACAAAGTTTCGACTTGTGCGTGGCAGTTGCATGGTAAGCGCGCCAAGGCCCATCCAGTTACGTTGAGGCTCCAATTACTATAATTTTAGTTAGCCGCGTGGGCCCTGACATAGAGAGCGAGAGCCATGTAATAAGTCCGTCGTGATGACTGGCAGCTCGTAAGAATACATACTAAGCGATTGTCGAAGCCCCCCAACATAGTGCGCCATGTGCCTGGATTCATGGCTGTGTGGGTGATCAGCAGTCGGAGAGTTCATGCAAGGCACACCAAATGAGGATGACCCAGGACCCATAGCCAGTGCGATTATGTACTGTAGGTGATTATGTCGACAACGGCGGCGGCGGCAGTGGAGGCGGCGGTGGAGGCCCATATGGATGGTGTTTCGCAGGTCGACGCACTTGGGATTGTTTCAGGTCCTTCAGTTGGTATCAGCCGCGTGAACGGAGCTCGATGCGAGATCTGGCTAGAGCCGCAACGGGGCGGGGAGCGTGCGTTGAATAGTGGGGAGCCAACAGACGGCATGGCGGAAAATGCAGCTCGGGAAGCCAAAACAACACAGTAGCAGAGGACCGCCGAACCTTTCGTGCATTAGTCTGGGGAAGCGAGTCGGCCCTACGGAGCAGGAGGCGGCTGGGATTGACATCATCTCCTCGTGTCCTCGTGGGTCCTGGCGACGATGGATGCAGATGGCTTGTGGCTGCTGGCCACGGAGGCCAGTGCGGCGATGTTTAACGATTGGGAGACCCGTCGACCGGCTAGCAGGGTGAGCTGCTGGCATGAGATCCTGGCCGTGCCGTTGAAACCGAACTTAGCAAGGCGAGCTCCCGTCTCCCGGGTTCGGGCTCCAAGACCCTTGTGGTGAATGTTTCCTTCACAAGGGCGCCGGGTTTCTTGAAGTTCATACCGACGTTGAAAAGCGGCTACAGATGCAGTGTACCATGTCACTCGGACGTCACCACCAATCCGACGCTGGGGAAAAACTGTTCTTGGCAACGTTCGGCCCATACCCTTGACCAGAGGCAGACCAGTTATGCTAAATATAACGATGCAGCGGCAAATGTCGTCGAACTGCAAGCAGGGACGGAAAGACAGCCATATGCGTGCCACAGGCGACAAGCAGCGAAGTTCCTTGAGACCCAATCAAGAGGGAGTCGTCGTGTCATCCTGGTCCTGGGCTGCATATCGGTTGCCGGAGGCTCTTCAGCCCGTTGATTGGCTCTGGTACCTTAAGCTTAGCCCAATTTTGGCTCAAATGTGGCCCTGAAACTTGTCCTGTCAGCTTCGCGAGCTTCTGGCTGGTGTGTTTTGCGGTTACGCAGCAGAAGCACGCAACGCCATCCCTCCATGCCGGTGCTCTGAGATTGGCGAGCGTTTCGCCCTTATGCTAATTATTGGTGCGAAAGCAATGCAGTCCAGTCCAGCCCCTCCATCATCAAGCTGGCGGCTCTGTCGTTCTACTAGCCCGACATCTCTCCCCGGTCTGGCATACGGACCTGCATCGACTGGGCGTTTCGTTTCCAGTATCGCTTGGCGATGCTGGGCGTTTCCTCGAGGCCGTCGACTAGGGCTACTGAGCGCGCATACAGCGCTGCTCAGTCGTTCCCCAGAGCGCGGGGGTTTTAATTTTTTTAAATTGCAAAGGGGGATTGCAGATGTCATCACGGTGAGCCGTCGTACTCGTGAGTGACGCCGCGCCAGGGCTCGCTGTAGTCTTTGCACGCTAGTCCAAGCCGCCGTGGCCAAAGCTCCTTTCGACGGGAAACGTTCGCACGGCGGATGCTAGCGCTCAGCCGGCGACTTTGCTGATGCCGCATGTGCTTGAGTGGTCTGTCTCTGCGGTAGCTCTGGATAGCTCCCACGTTGCTGCTCTGGGCTTGGCTGTTTCCTGCATTGCACCCAATAATCGTCGACACGACTGAGGATAAGGTCCTCAGCGTACGAACATTCGCGCCGACCGCAGCCCGAACAAGGCGAGACTTGGTTGCACGGCGGCAGACCTGGAAATTACTGGCCGCTCGCAGGTCATTGCTTGTTTCCCATAGGCAGAGCATGAGTGTAAGTCATGCAAACAACCGCAGAATCCACACCTGCCCCAGAAGCGGAGCAGACGCAGACTTCCCCCACTGGCTGTTTCTTCGTCCGACGATGTACATGCAGCGGCCGGTCCATGTCTGCCTCTTTGTTGGTGGTACGATATCATTCCGTTGAACGATGCTGGGTAGCTGTTACAGCCAGAGCCGCCAGATAGATGTTTCCGTAGGTGAGTTCGTTCTCTCGGACTAGCAAAGCGAATGGCCTTCTAGTGTCGCGTACCCGACTAGCTTGCCAGGCAACTTTGGCAGTGGGCTTCCATGAATATGCGATCGAAACGAACGGACCGCCTCTGGGTGCCATTGCTGGGGCCATCAACGACGTCGGGGTCTGGCTCGGCCTCCTGCCAACTTGCGTTGGGCGCGTGGAGATGGAGGGGCGTGCAACTTCTGAGGCGGCCACTCCGAGGGCGGGTACAGTTAGTGATGGGGTCTGGCCCCAGGGGGGCCGACTCTGGAGCATTGCACCAGGCGTGTTTCATATTGAATTGGTACTCTCGTCCCGCTTCGACGACGCAGGGGTCTGCGTGCCAGCGCGCCATCCTCGGGCCAGTGTTGGCTATGGCCTACCCGCCATATCCTCGTCTGCCATGTCGCAAAAACGGTGCCGGAGCGTGAGCCCCGTTCGGTTCGATGCGGCTGGCTAGACACTTGCACAGCACTCGTTGACGGCAGTTGTGCAACTTGAATACGGGGGGCCGTCGACCTGTCAGTTTCGACGCGAGCCGAGGCGATTGGCAAGAGAAGTGACGCCTCTCGGGCCGTGGAGTCCCGCGCTTGACTGTGTTATAGACGGGTCGGTCTTTACCGCGAAACGCAACCATACCTTCGTGGGCCAGTCACCTTGCTTTATTAGGGTATCAAGGTACGGACAGAACCACTAAATTGCTCGGTAGTCCGTACGCGTCTATACACATCAAGCAAGCACACTTGACGTTGTCTACACGAGTGCCCGCTCACGAGTGTCTTTATTTAGCCTATCCGCGCTTGTGCCGCCGAGACACGCAGCACAGCATGCCAAAGCAAGTCGCTACTATCGTGCTGAGTTCCCAAACTCATCCAGCGAGAAGCGAGGCCCGGTGAGCCGAGAAGGGGACATGTAATCGAGGGCAGGGCCGCAATCTCGGAACACAGCCACGGCGCGAACATGACTTATCAATCTGTGTAGAAATTGCAATAGTCGCTACTTCGTAGGAAATCATCACTCAGGCTTTGAGTTGTGCAGTTGCTCGAAGAGGCCAGCCATCCTTGTCTACTCGTACGGAGTACGGACTAGACGTCGCTATTCCGGCCAAATGGGCGATTCATGCCGACTGGGGTCTGCCCTGCACAAACATGAGCATCTTGGTCCAGTCAGAGGGCTGCGTGCTGGCTGTATCTTGGACAACAATCAAAGTGTGCGCCAACAAGAGCACGCCTGGCCCGGAGCACGGTCGGGCCATGATCCTCGTCGGCCAGTCGCCTTCCCTCCGGACCTGGCGGCATGGAAAATCCAGATCGTTGGAGCGGATTGGCCCATAACATCGTCTCATGAACCGCCAAGTGGCCAAGGCTTTGCCCCGTGATGCCAAATGACGGGTATGAAGATCAACGGCCTGGGCACGAGCGCAAGGACGAGGACGAGGACGTGAACGAGGGACCAGGCAGAACGGCTATGAGAGATGATGGTGTTGTTGCTGTCCCTTTCCGCTTTGCCCAGTCAGTCAGTCAGCTCCGAAGCTGTCTTTGAGGGGCGTGCGATTAGCCGGGCAAGGGGGAACGAGCGCTCTGGTGGGTTGTTGACAAGCCGGCAGGCTTCCCACCGACGCTGACTACCTAGAATAGCATCGCACGGAGCGAGCCTCTGTGCGCCTGCAGCAGCCGGCAGCGGGCCTGTGCTCAGGGCCAAGGCCAGGGTCGGTCGACGCCATTTCACAGGCTGGCGCTGTCGGGCTGTGGCCAGGAGTGCAGCAGCAGCAGGCGTGGTGGTGGGAGGTACGTCCAGTCTCGTGATGCCCAGTGCCGGCCGTCTAATCGGAAAAGAACGCACCTCGACTGGCGACGGCGGCTCTAGCGAAGCAGCCTCTGGCGCGAGCAGAGACGCCGGTCGGCCACAGAGTGGCAGAGTAATAAGCTGCGAGGCATGGATGGCCAGCTTTTGGACCCCCCTCCCCCACCACGCCCTCCCCACTCCACCCAGCCAGGCACATCCCTGGCGAAGGGAAAACGGAGCCCGCCAGGGCAGATGGACCAGGTAGGGAGGAGACCAGGAGAAGGGAGGAGAGGGCCGGCGAACCTGCTGAGCGCCCGATCGTTGCGCCGGCCACGGGTGGGACCTGCGGGTGGACCGCACGAGTAATAATACCGTACGAGTAGACGCAGAGTGGAGAGAGAGAGAGAGAGAGAGAGAGAGAGAGAGAGAGCGAGGTTGGGCGCTGCCGGTGCTATGCTATGGATGGTATAGGTAGACCGCTCCTGGCCCAGCGCATTCGCTGCTGCCCTGGCGCAGCTGCCCTGGCGCTACCGCCATCGCGCCGCTGTCCACCCCAGTTCTCGTGGTACCCAACCGACCACTGCGCTTGGTTCCCCTGTTCCGCCCAGAACCCGCCGCGGAGCAGCGCTCGCTCCCGCTTCCAACGCCATGACCGTCTCATTAAACCCCAGCAGCCCCCAAAGTCGCGCCGCTCTCCGTCGTCGTTCTGAAATATCTTACTCTGTTTCTTCTTATTTCCTTCTTCCCCCCTCCCCTCTCGTTCCCCTTCCAGAGCTGGCGCGTTGTTGACCTGGCGCTCCTTTCCCTTTCCTTCTGGAGCCGCGTCGTCGCACCCACAGCCGCCCCAACCCAGTTCGTCGTCGTACGCCCTCGTTCTCGCAACGAAAACCAGCTGGCTGATTGACGGGCTGCGACCCCCCTCGGACTGGCGACGTCTTGTGCTGTTGACCGTGCCTCCGCCTTCGTTGCACCTTGAATTCATTTTCGTACCGTCGAGCTTCGCCCGCGCGAGCATCTAAGCTTCACCCTATCGCTCCAACGCCTCGACGGCCAACCGCACTCCTTGCCACGACGACTCGAACCCATCGCTCGCTTGACGCAGTCGTTGGGTCTTGCTTCGCCGAGTGCAGCAAATTCAATCATCTATCCGGGCTGGCCTCGAACGTTCTCTCAGCATTGTCACCGTCTGTGGACGCATCTCCTCTTTCCAACCAGGCAGCGCCTTCTCACGATCCCCCACCGCGTACCAGATCGACGCGACTACAACGTTCGCCAACCACGCCTCCGCATTTCGTTACCGAGTGCCAACCGAGTGTCAGAGAGTGCCAATTGTAGATACAGGCAGCTTTTCTGCTCGTGCTGAGTCTCTCAAGCCACGTTTGCGCGACACTCTCCGGAGCCAAGCCTCCTGTCCCACCGCTGGTGGACAAAGCGCAACACCATGTACTCTCAACACGCAACCATGGCGCCTCAGAAGCCCGAGACCTTCATGCTGAGCACTGAAGCGCAGCAGGCGTTGCCGCACGATGCTCAGGTCGCTCTCCAACAGGTTGATAACTGTGAGTATTACGGCATCGTTCGTCACAGCGCGTTGCATCTGACACTAGGTCTAGTGAAATACTTCCTCATCTCTGCCCCCGTCGATTGGCAGCCCGATCAGTACATCCGCCGATTTCTACTGCCGACGGGAGAGTATGTTTCGTGCGTATTGTGGTAAGTGGCTGCGAGAACGACGCGAACACGGTGGACTGGGAACTAAGCGTTATACCAGGAACAATCTCTTCCACATTTCGGGCACCGACATTGTACGATGCCTTTCCTTCAGATTCCAGGCGTTTGGCCGCCCAGTCAAGAATTCCAAGAAGTTCGAGGAGGGAATTTTCTCCGACCTTCGAAATCTCAAATCTGGAACGGATGCCTCGCTGGAGGAGCCAAAGAGCGCTTTCCTTGACTTTCTCTACAAGAACAATTGCATTCGAACGCAGAAGAAGCAAAAGGTCTTCTACTGGTATAGCGTCCCGCACGACCGCTTGTTCTTGGACGCGCTTGAGCGCGACCTGAAGCGAGAAAAGATGGGACAAGAGGCCACCACCGTCGCCGTCAGCGAACCTGCCCTCTCCTTCCAGTACGACTCGTCTCAGTCGCTGTACGAGCAGCTGACCAAGACGCAACAAGCCAACTCTTCCTCTTTCAACGCCCAACAGCAGGCTTCCTTTTCCCAGAGCCAGTCCACATCGCCGGTGATGAGGACAATGGACTCGATGCCTCCTCCCCCCAACATGATGCCACAATCGATGCCCCCTTTAGCGGAGGGGATGGACGCCATGGGTCCGTACGACTCGATGCCGATGCAAGCCGCCGTGCCTCAACAGGTTCAGTCGGTCAAGAGGGATCCTGACTTTACCCGAGTTCAATACAATCAGAATGGTGTGCCACTCACCCACGGCCACCAGCGACACGCCTCAATGCCAGCCTACGGCCTGGAATACTCGCCTGCCCCGTCATTCGTCTCTTCACAATACGAGGATTACAGCAATCGAGGCATCTCGTTTGAGCCCATCACACCTCCCCAGCAAGCTCTGGGCATGGCAAGCGAACCTGCTTACATTGCAAATGAAGAGACGGGCCTGTATTCTGCCATCCCGGACCACATGTCCAGCATGAACGGCCTCAACGGCATGGTTCAACTCCCTCCGTCCAACTTGGCCGGGTCCCAGTTCAGTCGGCCATACGGTTCGAATAACGTCTACTCTGTCATCGAAGGCTCGCCGACATATAAGCAGAGAAGACGGCGTTCATCCATCCCACCCGCTATGTCGGCAATGGCCGCCCCACCCGTCTCGAATTCTGCCGTCCACCGACCTTCTGACCTCAGAAGGTCCGTGTCTGCCTCGGTCGGTCCGCTAGCTGAAGGCGACGAGTCAGCCAACAACTCGCCTCCCGGCTTGTCGTATAGCGCGTCCATGACCAGCCAGCAGCGTGGGGACATGATGGACATGTCTCGACATGGAACTCCCCTGTCCACCGTGGACGGCAGCCCGGCTCTCAACCCCATGTCTCTCCACGACTATCCCCATGCGGATGACTACTCTGGCGACGGCCCCATCAAGGACCATCGCCGGACTGTGTCTGGTCCAAACAGCGTGGTTCGCCGTGCCCGTTCGGCTACCGTCATGGAGCTCGGGCCTTACCCTCACAAGTCGCACTCGTGCCCCATTCCAACCTGCGGCCGCCTCTTCAAGCGTCTCGAGCACCTGAAGCGGTAAGAAGCAATCTAAAAGTTTCTCTTGTCACTAAACACCTACCGTGCCGGGATCTGACTTGATGCCATAGACATGTGAGAACACACACACAAGAAAAGCCCTACATCTGCCCACATTGTAGCAAAGCATTCTCCAGATCGGACAATCTTGCACAGTATGACCCCTCTTTTTCTTAACTGTTTTTTTCCGAATTTGACTCTTGCTGCGCCGCAACCTTTGCGAATCCGCAGCATGCAAAACGACAGCCTCTTTCAACCGTAGTTCAGCAGCACTTACTAACGCACGATTGCTTATAGACACAAGCGTACTCATAGCCGTGAGGACGGTGGCGATGGCTCTTTCAATCTATCGGCCGAGGAGGAGGAAGAACTGTCTGGCGAGGACCACCTTGGTTCGCTCGAAGAGGCGTCGCCAACTTCCGAGATGGCTTATGTGCCTGCGTCGCTCAACTCTGCCGCCGAATCGGCTTCATTTCACGGTGCAAATCCCAACATGAGCCAGAATCAGACGTTCAACAGCCTACAAACGCTCAGCATGCCGATGACCATCAGCCAGCCGACTACTATTGACGGCGTCATGTAAGAAGATTGATCTCATACAAGATATCTCAGCAAGTTCTTTCAACCACGGCTTTCCAACTCGGGCTCGACCGTTGAGACAAGAGTTCAACCGAATGGCTTCCAGTTCATTTACTCCAACCTTCCATTTCGTTCATTTTCTTATCCGCCACGTCACCTATTACCACTGGAGCCGCGTGTACAGCAGTGAAAGTAGGAGTGGGAGAGAAACGATCATCTCACAAATCGGCTAGTGGGCAAGACAAAGAGAAGGAGACTTTCACCAATGGCGCGGGGTGGGCAACAACACATTTGTACATTTAGTTGGTTTAACTCGAGGACACAATTAGGAAGGGAGAGGATTGCAGCGACGAGGTGATTATTCCCTGGTAGATGGATGTAGGCTTTACGAGAAATCTGACATCATATCATACGAAATGGTGTGCTTGAATTTCGTATCATCGTTAATCTTTAGTAAGTTTTGCATTTTATGGCATGTGCGAAGCTATCGTGTGTGTCGTAAATTTTTTCTTCACCCTCATTGATCCCAACTGTGCATTTTGTCCTGGCCCGCTGCAGCGTGTTTAAGAGGTCCACAACCGTGAGCATCTCCCTGACGACCCTGTTGCTCTCTTGAACCGTCCGAGAAGCACCTCGACCAGAGACTTCTACGCGGAAATGCCGTCGCGTGCCCCTTGACCGCAACTTCCCCTACCTTGCGGTCCTCGCCACCAATTGAGAAACGAGACGCGTTGCCTTGTCCCTCTGCCCATCCGGCCGCCCCTGAAAACCCCGATGTCGTGATGAGCGTCTGCGCTCTGTCGCCCCGAACTTTCAAGAACGCGGCGCACAGGTAGCCTACAGACTGTCAGTTGCGTGGATAAAACGCAGATTTCGTCCATGGAGAAGCGCTCATGACCAAGGCATTGCGCTCATCAGAACTGGGCTTCGCTTAGCAAGTTCTGGCAGTTCTGTCGGAAATTTCGAGTTCGTCCTGCAGAGCGACGAAAGAGCAATGGAGCGACGCTGCGTGACCCCATCTCTGCCTACATCAAGGAGCTCGTTCATGGAGCTCATGAGCGAAGATCAAATGGCACGCTGTGGGAGATCAAGACAACTGTAGAAAGAGGGGTATCGAGAGGCGAGGAGGGTAGGCAAGTCTTAGGCCACAGGCCGCAAGGAGACAAGGTCACTGGGGAACAAACTCCACAGAGAGGCGCGACAAGGAAGCAAAGTCACGAAAGTTTATCAAACGATTGCTCGTCAACACTTGAGATGGCTTCAGGGTGTGATTGCCTGTTACTTCCGTGGGGTCGGACCGGCTGGAAGTCTCAATGTTCAGTTCTAACCTGTCGCTGCGGGATAGTCGGGAGATGCCACATGACAGACCCTCACCCGCAGTATGATTTCCAAACCCTCAAGTACGTCATGGTGGTTCTCAACCATCTTCAGAGTCTGACGACTGTAACGGTTGGAAAGGGAGCCAAATATGGATCGCAAGCCTAAAGACCTAGAACGAAGGAGTCAACTTGCCCGTCCACTGAGTCAATAAAGCAAGAGTCTTTCGATGCCAACTTCAATCCAGCGCAAGCTCCAGTCTTACGAATCAAGAGGGTCCTCTTGATTACAGCCCAGCACAAGGACAACTATTCATTGCTTTCAATATTGACACCGGCGAATTTTCCATTCGAAAGGGTGCGCCTTGCATCCGAGAGGAAGAATGATTTGCAACCGGGGGAGGCCACCCTTAGGACCTTGAATGGCTGCAATCGTGGCCACGGAGGCTTTAAAAATTCTCACACAATCAGGTCATGCGGCCGCCATTGACCCTTACGCCGTTGATGAGATGGTCTATGACGCCCTGTCCAATCCGGTCTAAAGGATCAAAGAGCCACAAATTCAACTCTTGGAGTCCTGACAACCGAAAACAAACTGGAGGATGATGACGTGAAAGGGTAGGATGCTGAAACATGAGAAGACTCTGCCAGCTGCCAATTGATGGATCAAAATAGAGCTGACGCCTTGAAAATCGAATGGCTCAGCTGAGTAGGCTGCGCTTACAGCAACTTTTTGACGAAGCTACGAAGTATGCCCAGTTTCGTTGTGGCCGCCGGGGTATTTGCCAATTGACGAGCTCAGCAACATCCAGCCTCGGTGCCGGATAGGATGAAGCATGCCAAGACAGACTCATAATTCGAGAGCCGAGGAGTTGGGCGGTCGTTGCAAGAGCAACGTCTACTCGTGGGTTTCTAACCCATTGCGCTTGAAGGGTTCAACTCAGCCTCGGCCTTGGCCCAGTCAGCCCTGTCGCGAAACATGTTCCTGTTGAGATAATCTCACACCCTATATAGAACATGTCGCTATGATCGTTTACTAGCACCGGGGTGCCCGGACCTGTGGATGCCTCGAATGAGGAACCCATGCGAGCGCGAGAGAACGAGCCTCGGGACAGCATTGAGAAATCCCTCCACAACACAGTAGAGGTCGTCGACATGGCAAATAGGTCTCCCTATGCGGCCAATGAGGCCATTGTGCGTGCCAATGACCTGAGAGTGAGCTTTCGCCTGAAAAGGTAATGTTCTCGACCGTGGTTGCAGCCACTCGGCGGTTGGCGTGCGCCCGGTCCATCCCCAAGGGGCAATTTGTTCAGAGGAAGCACCCGGCTCGGTGTGGGTCAAGCAGCGCACGCGGCAGGCCCGGGTATGCGCTCCTCAGGCCAGAGTTCCCCGTAATAGGGCTGAGAGCACTGCATTCCATCCGTTAATCGCCGTTTTTGCAGGTCCCGTGGACAGATGTTCTGCGAACGCTGACCCACCTGCCGGGAAGTTTTCTTGCGCCCACGGACTCGGCTCCGGACAAAGGCGAGAGCAGGAAAGATGCAGGCGCGAAGTGCCTCTTGTCCATGGAGTGGACGGATCTGGCGGAATTCCGCGACGCAACGGATCGAATCGGCCGACTGACGCGGCAATTGTGATCATGGGATGCGGCTACGTGCCCAATGCCCGTCGTTACCGACCCAAACGCTGGCTCAAACGGTCTGCTCGTAGGCAGGAGTACGTAGTCAGCAGAGCCATGTGGCTACAGCGCGAGAGAAAGCTTTGGCCGTCGCCGGGTGGCTTGATGGGTGGATATCGGCGACGGGGTTTGCTAATTGCCGATGTGAAAAGCGCCCTGCCAGCCCATGTATGGCTCCGCCAACGACACCAGCTGTTCACGATGCTGACAGTGGTCCGGCCGAGAGGAGAAAAGAAAAAAGCAAGACCCCAACATGGCATGACGAGGGGAACGATTGTCCACAACGACGTTGCGAAAATTTTGCTCATTTGCCGTCTGCGTGAGAGGTGAATGCGGATCTCCGGTCACACACGGCGACGATGAGGATATGACGAGGCGCATCCAACAGACCAGTACTGTATACACGCCAATGCGTTGTGGCCAGATGCCGATATTCAGATAGAACTCGTTGGCCCATCGTCCAAGCAACGACAGAACGCGTATAGGTGGGGGAGGTTTGAAGTGCAACTCCACAAGTTGGCTTTTCAGATCCCGGCCTCCCTCGCATCAACTTCCAGTTATGTGTACAGTACCAGTCATGGTCGCTCATGGTGATGGCTCATGGTGATGCCGCCGCTTACGTGCGCACCGAGGTGGCAGTGCACGGGCTGAAACGAGCGACGCCTGTTGGCTGTTGGTTTCGCTCGCATCCTTCGCATCTCGCGTTCTGGGGCTCCGCCGAGAGCGAAAGCGAAGCGTGGCGGCGACTGCATCGGGCGTAGCGTCACGCTGCTTTCGATGCTGCCTCGGGGAGTTCTCGCATGGTTTTGACAAGTTGGGAATGGTTCGTGATATCGTGGACGCGATGCTGCAATGTCCATGGTTGTCTGAACAGAAACTGTCAGAGAGGCGAGAGAGAGATGCTGCGCGTCAATTGATGTGCTACAAACCTGAGTGGCGACATTGGCTGAAGGATACCGTGAGATGTTCTGCTGCTGTCTAACCAGATGACATCGTTGTGGCCTCGACTGCCGGCCGATTTCATTCGGGGCTGGCAAACGAACCTCTGATGCTTGGAAGTAAGTACAGGTACAGTATCCACGAGCTCTCTGAGCATGCATCGGGGACTCTTCCGTTCTCACGGCCATAACGCTGCAATGCCATACGCTGCGGATTAGGCTTCGATAAACGAAGCTCGCATCGACTTCGAAAACCAAAAGCGGCGCCGCTCTCGATCCAATCTTCTGGGTCCAGCCGCGGCATCAGACAAGGATTAGTCGAGTGGACCCGGGCCGGCATTGTGGCTGCCTAGGTGGCTGTCTTGAGCGAAAGAGTCATCCATTCTCTGGCTCAGCCCTACTAGCTCGCTGGGCGTCGGGATGGACACGACGCTCGTCTTGTAGTGCCGTGGGCTCGTCGCATTCGCTGTCGCTGTCGCTGTCGCATCCGTCGCGTTGGCAGGCCACTGCGCCATGCTTGGGGGCCCAACGTGTAGTTTGCACGGGGGAGGCGGTGCTGTGCCTGGCAGCAAGGGAGTGCGAGGGCGTACGTAATGCGGAGCACATTGCAGCGAAGGGACATTCATTCATTCACTCATTCAAGGCGGTGCAGAACCCTCCAGTGATGGATGCACGCACGCCTTGCGATTGACGGACGCCCGCCGCGGTCAGCCTGCGAAAGGCGGGTTGGACGAGCACGCCTTGCAATGACAATTAGTGACGGACATAACGACATTGACTGACAGCAACCACCCAATGTGAGTCGAATGCTAGCGCCAGGCGAGCTGGGCTGGCTTCAACGCCGGCCGGTGACTGTGCTGAGAAATGAGGAAACGGGTTGGAAATCCAACAGAGAGCGACGGCAGCCAGCCGGGCATAGGCGGACATACTGTAGGCTGGGACGGGCTAGGCCCAGCGGCCATGACGGGCACCGTGTTGGAATCAGAATGATTGATTAGAAACCCACCACTCGGAGAAACGAGGCGTGAAGCTTGGAGGCGGGCAAAGGAGACTTGCAACCCACCGAGGCCGCTGTACCGCGAGGCGCGAGGGTACCAGCTGGGCGCGGCGTGGCCCGCGGGGGCGTCGCGTACTGCATGCGGCGCTGAGACAAGAGACACGGGCTTTGCGGGCCATCCATCCATGGACCATGGACTTTATGGCCCTCGGATTTAGTCAGCGGCATTGCGGAATGTCCACGGGTACGCACGCACCACGCACACGCACACGCCCACGTCCACCCTCGTCGCCGCGCCCGCGCTCGCGCTCGACACGCACCCCGACGGCCTGCTCGCACTCGTATCGTAAGCGCACCCACCCTTCCTTACAAACTCGCACCCCTGCCTATGCGGGCTCGGGTCCGCGTGCGCAAAGTCCGCTTAGCGGCGTGCGGATGCGGCGTCGTCGTCGTCGGCGTCGTCGGCTTGCACGCTGCTGTCAGATCCGAGTTAAAAGAATCCGGATCCCCCCCGATCTTCACGACCGGCTTCCCATATCTCAGACAATCAAACTAACCAACCAACCATCCAAGCAACCTTGCACTATCAAGAAAGCAAACGCCTTTGATTGCCTGCATCACAACAGCTGTGGCCATATACCGCCTCCAGCACCTCATCACCGCCTAGTCGCAGGCACCGTTTCGCATCCCTGCACCGCACCGCAATTGGGCGCCCTGCCTTGAGTCACCCACGATCCACACCCGGCACCAGCAAGCCAAGCCAAACTCTTCACCTCTTTTTTAAAGCCGGCTCCGCCCTGCTTCTTCACAATGTCGACTGCAGCAGTTGCACGACCTCAATCAGCCTTCCATTCTGGAGGAAATTCTCTTCTTCGATCCGCCACCAAGAAGAACATGTCCATCACGCAGACCTACTACCTGGCCCACAAGGCCCGGGCCAAGCTCTCTCACGAGGCTGCCCAACCCGATCACGACCTCCGCCTGCTCGTCGGACACGCCAACCTCCTCGACTCTCTCATGTTCGAGCTTGCCGATGCCGAGCGCGAGCAGGAGCGGTGGTTCAACCAGTCCGTCCGCGGCGCCAGCAAGACTCCCGATCGCCGCGTTCAGTGGGCGGACCGCATCGTCGAGCAGCCCGAGGACGACTCCGCCTCCGACTCCGACTCCGACTTTGACTACGAGGAGGACGACGTTGAGATGACCCCTGCCGTCTCCGCCCGGACACCCGTCTACAACACCAAGCCAGCCCAGCTCGACGACGAAGAGGAGATGGGCGACGACCTCGAGGAAGACTACGCTCAGCTCGAGCTTGTGCGAACTCCCTCGCACTCGAGCTCACCACCCGAGCTGGTCGACCACGACTCAGAATCCTCCGACGATGAGTCGATGCCCCCATCGCCTGCCGATGCCGAGCTGCCCTACAACGAAAAGGAAGCCAAGGAAGAACAGGATTCAATCTTCGACGAAGAGTATTACGTCTCGCGACGCAACCCCGCACCACTGGTATCGGCCATCTCGGTCTACTAGGCGCGCTCACTCTTCATGAATTCTTTTGAGTTCTACTTGATTTTTCTTTACGGGCAAAGCGACGGCATAGCAAGGCGTTATCTTTAGATATGATACCACCTCATGGGCATTTACGGCAGGCAAACAGGCAATCTCCTTGTTTTATTATTACATCATACTTCACCACTCCAAGGGACATACAGTACATTTACATGAGATATGGGATACACGGAAGACGACTAGGAAGGTTGCAGGAATAGCTTTCTTGAGGCGCCGCTCCCGGGTTCTCAAACAAGTTGAAACCATGGTTGAGTGGCAGCGGATTGACTACTGGACAATTAGGTAGCTACAACTCGGGGCATGGCCCCCGAATTGAACAGAGTCGATTCAAAACTCATCTCACTCTCTCTTTCGCTACGTGACCAGTGCCCGAGCTCGTAGCATCTTGTGACTGTTCCTCGCAGCATCGTGACTGTCCGTGTTGGTGACACCGCCTTTGGAAAAACCGGGGCGAGATCGGGGCCGGCATGAATCATAGCCGACCAGGCTACAGTACAAAAAAAAGAAAAAACGGACATTAGCGGCTCCCGCCCCACTCGGACTCGGCAGCTCGGACTCTGCTGGCGGCTCACGGGCGTTGGTCGGGTGGGTGTGTGCCTGGCCAAGGCCGGCTTGATTCATCAGCCGCGCGAGGGTGTGCGGCAGAGCGAACAGGCCAATCACGGCCCGCGATCGGGCACAAACGTTATCACGTCAACGCTGCTGATGTGATCAGCGGCGGGGCGGCGTTTTGTCATCGGCGGGCTCTTGGAGTCTTGCGCGCCCTGCCTTGACATGCGAAGGAAGATGTGCGGAGTGCAGCATTTGTGACCGCTTGCGGACTTGGGTGGGAAGGGCCAGATTGCAAAGCCCGCGCGACCCATGCATGGACAATGGCGATCGCTGGGGAAAGACGTCGCCGAGCTGGCTCGGGGTCGGGTCAGAGAGGTTCTCGGGGCCCGGAGGGAATGAGATATCCGGATGGGACAATTGCGTGCGGGTGCTGTAGCGCACAGAGCATGGCTTGAGAGGCGGGCGGGAGGGGAGGGCACGGACCCATTTGAACCCGGCTGGTTGCGGCTCGCAAACTCGACGGCGACGGGCTCTTACTTTGGTTGCTCCCATTGCAAAGTCAAGTATTAAATTGAAGACCAGGCTATCTGTGTATTGCTGTACGGCTACGTGGGAGCGAGCGGGTGGTGCAACGCAGCGCAGGGGAAACGCCAATGACCAGCGGAGACGCGCGTCGTTATCGATGCAGGTCCAGCTCTCCTTGTTTCCATAGGCAGCTGCTTCCGGACATGTTGGGCCAAGATCGCCCTTGCTTGGTCGGGTTTTCCGATAGCCAAGGACGATTGGCAGCGCTTGGCATGAGACACAAAGGGACCAAGCTTGCTGAGTGCCGCAACAGTCATGATGGTCCGGCGGCGTTGCTGGTGACCTTTATGAACAGGTGCCGCGTGATGCCTCATGCATGCCTACAGCGTGAGGAGACCGTGAATCTCGTAAAAAGAGCCTCAAGACATGCCAATGTCTCTGGCGCTGTCTCACTGTCTAATTCAAATCCTGCATGACCGAGTCACCCATCCTGTTTTGAGAGACAAAGGCATGGCGGTGTTTCTTGATAAGCTACCCCAGTCACAGGATCGTGATCGTGCCCCGCCACAACCGGACAGGCTGTCGAGGCAACCGGGCCGGGATCGGGGATCGACACAGCGACTTTGCCTGCGATTCCTACGCAGCAAAATCGTGGAGCAGGATCCGTGATGCCGTGCATCTGCAATGCTTGTATGTCTGCTTGACGTCGTGACTCGACCTGTCTGGCCGTTGGTCGGACCCGATGGGGCTGGCACTCTCGCGAGATCACAAGGAGACCCTCAGGTTCGATCCTTACCCCGGATATGATTTTGGAGGTTGCCGATGATCGGTGGCTCGCCAACAAACAACCGATTATTCCGAGATGGCACCACGAAGTCACGGCTGGGGGCAAGGGACAGGACATCTAGCTACGCCGATAGGTCTAGCGATACTCCTCTCAACGCGGCTTTAGTCGACGAGACAGTGCTGCTCTGACAGCCAGGCCACTTCCTTTTCGAAATCTATGCGCACGATGAGTCGCTTCGTCTCGGCCACTTGCTGCGTACTGTACATAGTCGTTCTGCTCTGGGACGTGATTGAACTCCTGCCGTGCCAGTTACAGCCTTAATTATCAATCAGTGGCGAAGCCCGGCCCAAAGTATTGCTCCTTCCGCCGCTGGCGCTGAGTGATCTTTGGCCTTAGCACCGCCATCGCACTACAGCACCAACAATGTCGCCGCGCATCCGGGCTCAGCTAGGCCCAAACGTTGAAGCCAAGGAATCTAAATGCGTACCGTACGGCTTCTACGGAGCACTCGTCGGCGGCAGCATCCACCGGCCGCCGTAGCGCCGGCGATTCGGAATTCACGCGTCTGGCCTCCGAGCTGCGTTCGCTGGACCCCTGTTTTCCTGGGGCAGGCGCCACGCGAAACCACGTGCTACGTCATTTCGTGCACTCGATTTTCGCAGAGCCAGGCAGCTCTTCGGCACGGCAGACAGCTTCTGCCCGCGACGCCGGCCAGCCCTGTCGACGCGGCCTCGCGACACCCCATCCCATCTCCTCTCTTCTACCTCGCCATGCGCGGCCTTGCAAAGCGTGCGCTCGTCGCTCCCCGGAGCAGCGGCCTCGTGTGCCCTAGCTGCCGCCAGCTGCAGCGCCGCCAATTCGCAAACTCGAGCAGACCCACGCCGCCGCCGAAACCGCCGCACGCCGGGCTCGCCGCCCTGCCCTCGCGCGCGCTGCTGTCCGTGTCCGGGGCCGACGCTGCCAAGTTCTTGCAGGGCATCATCACGGCCAACGTGCTGCGGGCCGACGGGCTGCCTCGGACGGATGGCTTCTACACAGGCTTCCTGAACGCGACCGGGAGGGTGGTGCACGATGTCTTCATCTACCCTTTCCAGGGTGGCTCTGGCGTTCCGGTCGAGGGGGACGGGTTCCTGATCGAGGCCGATGCCACTCAAATGGGCAGGCTGGCCAAGTATATCAAGCGATACAAGCTCAGAGCCAAGGTTGCGGTGCGGAACCTAACTCCCGACGAGGCGACGGTCTGGCAGGCCTGGGATGATGCTGCTGCTTCAGGCTTCGACCCCACTGCCAATGAGTCCAGCATGGTCATGAAGGATCCTCGCGCGCCTGACTTGGGCTATCGAATACTGCAGTTCAACAACAGGACTCCCCAGCTGGATCTAGAGACGAGCACCGAGGACGCGTACACGATCCGCCGCTATCTGCAAGGCGTGCCGGAGGGCCAGGACGAGATTCTACGGGAGCAGGCCCTGCCGCTGGAGAGCAACATGGAGCTGATGAACGGCATTGACTTCCACAAGGGCTGTTACGTCGGGCAGGAGCTCACCATCCGAACCAAGCACCGCGGCGTCGTCCGCAAGCGCATTCTGCCGTGCATGGTCTACGAAAAGGACAAGGCGGCGCCCCCGGCGCTCACGTACGAGCCCGAATGCGACTCGCCCGAGTCCCTGACGGCCGACATGATACCCGGCGAGGCGAGTATCGGGCGCTTCGGCAAGCGCGGGCGCAGCGCGGGCAAGTGGCTGCGCGGCGTCGGCAACATCGGCCTGGGGCTCTGCCGGCTCGAGATTATGACGGACGTTGTGCTGCCGGGCGAGCAGGCGGCGGCGACGTACACGCCCGACGACGAGTTTGTGCTTGAATGGGGCGAGGAGGACAACAAGAGCGGCGTCAAGGTCAAGGCATTTGTGCCGGAATGGCTGCGCCGAGGGCTGGGCGAGAGCAGCGTTGACCAGCGTGCACGGAGTACAGAACACCTGTAAATGTATCCATATAGAAAGGAGAACAGACTATCAACTGCATCCGAAACCTCTTCCCTGCGCTCGTCTGGTCGACGCGAGCAAGTCGTGGGCCGTTCGAGCCCCGTACCACCGCTGGCAGGATATACGAGTATGTAAGGTAGACGCCCGTAAGTGATAGCGGCGTCTTCGACTTTGTCCAAAGGTCCGCCCTACGGGTGGGGAGTGCAATTGCGATCCTGCAAGGCACCCTGGCTCTCGGGGAGTTCACACATGGGATTGATGACAGCCCTGTGAGCCACTGGCTTCGGTGCCTTGTAAGCGCGGCCAGCGGGTCAGCCGCAGCCGAGAAATATGTCCCTTCCGGGCGACGGCTGAAACAAGGGCAAAATTATCGGGCTACACTGTTCCTGCCGCTGCGAATATGCCTTCGTGAGACTGCCTGGACAGGAGATTGGTCGAGCGGTTGGCTCGGGTTGTGGGTTGTCGCGGACTCGCCATGCGAGAGCCCCAAATACGGTAGTAAATGCAGTCACAAGGGGGCGCAACGTCCCAGTAGTTCGTACCTAGCATGCGACTTCAAGTCTCCAAACCAAACACCTCTGGCCATGGATCTATTGAACTAACACGGCATTACGGCAACGACTAGGGACGGAGTAGCAGCGCCGAGCTCGCCCGATTAAGCATGTAAATGGCGGCGTTGATTCATCTGACCACCACCGACAGGCCGATGGTACTTATTAGCTGGCGAACTGTCTCACCTTTTTTTACAAGTGCAATCTCACTGCGGCTTCTTCACGCGCGGCCTCGTATATCAGCCCTTGGCATCCCTCATAATACTTCTCGCTTGGCACGGATCCTCCCGCGCGTCTGCGCCACCTCGAAACGGATTGGAGCCTTGTTCTTCCGGAGGTCCAGTGCCTGAGGCCTGTTGGGGGGCGGGCAACGCGGCGCGCGCGTGCGCGAGACTGCGATGGGGCGGCCACGCGAAGAAGAGATGGTGCGCGCAAAGAAGCGACTCATTGTATGCTGCGACGGCACCTGGATGAACAGCGACTATGGGTACCAGAAACCTGGTGTGTTAAGTGGGAAAGGCGGGTTGCAGGTTCCGTCCAATGTGACGCGCATATCGCGGTGCTTCAAGCGCAAGTGCAGCGACGGCACGCTGCAGATCATCGATTATTCTTCGGGCGTTGGTAGCGGCAGCGGCGTCCTTGACAGTATCACGGGCGGCGCATTCGGCATTGGTCTAGGCGAGGTGAGTTACGATGCTGCCGCTCGTCGGCTCGAGGACCAGCTTGAACATATGAGCGTATCTGACCTTGACCACGCTCGAAGCGCGTTCGCGAGGCGTACTCGTACCTATGCGCCAACTACAGAGACGGTGACGAGATCTTCCTCGTCGGCTTCTCCCGCGGCGCCTTCACGGCCCGGTCCGTCGCCGGCATGATTGGCAGCCTGGGACTGCTCACGCGCGAGGGCGTTGAGCACTTCTATCCCATTTTCAAGGACATGCAGAACTGGCATAACAACGACTACGTGGACCCTTTTCCTACACGGCCGTTCCCGGACAAACCCAAGGGCCCGCGCGCGGCCGAGGAGTACCGCGCGCGGCTGGCCAAGATGGGCTACACGCGCGTGGTCCAGCAGAATGGCGCCCTCATCACCATCAAGGCCGTCTGCGTGTGGGACACGGTGGGGAGTCTCGGCGTCCCTCGCATCCCGTGGCTCGAGAAGATGGGCATACGGGCCTCCAATAATGAATAAGTTTTCCCGCACATCATTGCCTTTGCTAACCGGCTGGCTGACCATCTGTGCACGTACACATGGCACGACACGTCCTTGTCGGACAGAATAGAGCACGCGTTCCAAGCACTGGCGCTGGACGAGACGCGCTCACCCTTCAGTCCGGCTGTGTGGGAGCGTCCGCGACACGCCCGGCTGACGACCGACCTTAGACAGGTCTGGTTCCCGGGGAATCATGGGAACTGTGGCGGAGGCTGGGACGACCAGGGCGTCGCCAATTGCACTTTAGCTTGTAAGTCCAAGGCGGATTTTCTCACGGCAGCACCGTAACTTTCGACGTGAGCTGATGCTTGCCTCAGGGATGATGGACCAGATGGCCAGCGTGGGCGTAGAATTTGAACGAACATCTCTGGACCGCGTCATTGAGCAGTCTGTCGACTTTTACGAGACCCTTCGCGCGCAGAGCCCCAAGAGCGATCGGCGCAAACTGCAGAGATGGGCCGCCGATCAGATCTACGAGGCAAATCGCCCAGTGCGCCCGTGGGCTCTGGGTGCCATTCAAAAGGACATTAGCCTGCTCTACAAACTGTCGGGGGAGAGCACAAGGACCCCGGGCATGTACAGACCAATCGATCCCAAGACGGAAGTCGACAAGGAACGGTTCTTGCAGGACACCAACGAGAGCGTGCACAGCTCCGTGCGCGTGAGGCTCGCCTGCGAGGGCCTCGGCATCAACGATCGGTCATTATGGACTTGCCCAGCGCTGTCCAACTGGCGGCTCAAGCGGGCGACCGTCGTGCGCGACCTTGGCTATTCGCGTGTCTCGAGCCGGGCGCAAGGAGACGGCCGCGACTACTACAGGGAGGAGCTCGAGGAGCGGTGGGTGTGGAGGTACGTCGGCGACTCGCGGGCTGCCCCCGACGACCCGAACAAGAGGACCATGCTGGAGGAGCCTCTCGGGCCGTACGAGAGGTATCTGCTGGAAACCTCGGGCGGGACGCCGAATGTGTATGACTACGCCGAGAGGCGGGCTAATCGAAGTAAGAGGAGAAAAGCGTCCACACACGAGAGGAAGCGTCGCTCATAGAAGCTGGCTGTTCGAGAAGTATGGAAGACGCCGCGCGCAAGCATAAGGTAGAGTTGCCTCCGAAATGGTCGCGTGCACTGCAGCGCCAAATACTGGCGGCCTTTAGAACGCCGAGGAAAATATAAACCGTGATGCGATTCTGATCGCAAGGGCTCGATGAATGTGTCTTGAGCTAAAGGTTGGTGCCGCTCGCATTGATGAAGCTGGCTGCATGCCACTGTATCTGATACGTGGCACATTGCCGCCTGAAAGTCCCAGATTGTAGATTATACGGACGAGCATATTGCATCAACAGCAGTGTAAAGCGCGTTCGTCGTAGTTCGTGGTGGTGAATTCAATTTAGCTATAACGATAGAGCCTAGAGCCAGCAATCAGCGCCAACAAGGCCGGCACTGTGGGGAAGGTAAGCAACCTCAGGCTAGCGCTGCTAAAAAGCTGAGTCGCGCGCTGGCTAACAAACAGCTAACTACCTCACTCTTGAAATAAATCTTTTGTTAACCTTTACACTTCATGGGCAGGCTTGTCACAACTCGTGGCGCGTCGTATATAAATCATCTTGCGCATGTGCTCTTTTTGTGCCATCTCTCAGCTCATCAGCGCTCCTCTCCTCCAGACGGCCTGAGATATCTGCCTTGAACGGCCCCGTAACAAAACCGTCCGCTAGGCTGCCTGCCTTCACTCGTCACTCAATCTCATCACTCATTACGAGACGCTCACTCTCAAGTCCACGCAAGAGGCGGCACCGCTCCTTTGACTGCTCAAGCGCCGTCGTGCCGCCGCCGCGATGAGCGACGACAAAAAGGACCTGCTGCAGTTCGCCGCCGAGTATGCCGAGCAGAATGTCGACCTTTTCGACATCCTGGGCGTTGACGCCCTCACCTCCAAGGAAGACATCCATCGCGCGTGGCGCAAGCGCTCGTTGAAATACCACCCTGACAAGGCCGGCGACCAGTTCGATGCCTCGAAATGGGAGCTCTTTGAACGGGCACGCGACGTCCTGTCCGACCCCAACGCGCGCGCCACCTACGACCAGGCCAGCAAGGCCAAGCTGCTACGCAAGCAGGAGCGCGAGGCCATGGACAAGGAGCGCAAAAAGTTTGCCGACGACCTCGAGGCCCGGGAAGGCGCGGCGATGCGCCTGAGGCAGGAGAGGGAGCAACGCGACCGCGAGGTGCTGCAGAAGGAGAGGGAGCGGCTGGCCGAGGAGCAGCGAATGCACAACGAGGAACAGCGGCGGCAGACGGAGGCTGCGCAAGAGGTGGAAGACCTGGCCGAGGCGAGACGGCGGCTGAAGGAGAAGAGGGACGAAAAGGCCCGGAAGAAGCAGGCAAAGGAGTCGATGAAGGCGACGATAGGCCTCAGCAAACCGGCAGGTCCAGACAACGGCGTCGTCAACGTGCCGGGAGACTACGTGGCCAACCTCGACGACGTCAACAAAAAGTACTGGGAGCTTGTGTGCGACAAGCTGCGGGCGATGCAGGCGGTACGGAACCTGCAGAAACAAGCAGCGACGGCAGAGGAGCTGCAAGAGGCAGAGGAGGGCGTGCAGACGGCGCGACGAAGGATACATGAGGCCGAAGTCAAGTATCAAGGTGAGGCAGCGGCTTTCTAAGATACCCCAGCGTAGATGCACACAAGGGAGAGGTAGGATGCTCTCAGTGTATGCTCTATTATTTAACTTAGTCCTTGCTACAATGCAGACTACATCCATTCTCAGTTGGTCTCGGCTCCCATTACGGTTTCTCATCCAGTCTTAGAATTCTAATGGCATTGGATCCCATGATTGCCTCGGCTGCTGCAGAGCCATCGCCGACAGCCTTGGCCACGGCATCGGCGTTCATGCTCACGCTCTCCCACTCGCCCTGTTCATCGGATGTGAGGGGCGGAAAGAAGGGGTGGTCGGTGCCAAACATAAGGCTATCAGAACCGCTCGCATCGATGGCCGCCTTCAAACCAACCTCGGAGTATACAACGGCGTCTAGGTACACCTGCTCTTTCAGGACGGCCCACACGGTGCGGCGGTTCTTGCCTACTCTGCCGTCCCGGACGAGCTGGCCGTCATGGAGGATGCAGGACTCGATTCTGCCGGCGAGGAAAGGAAGGGTGCCGCCGCTGTGAGCAAGAATCATGCGCAGGTCGCGCACCTCGTCGAAGACGCCAGCAAGATACATGCGCGTCACGGCAATTGTCGTCTCCATGGGGAAACCCAGCGCCAAGGGGAGCACGTGGCCGTACTCGTTGGCGCGGGGACCGAAGACATCGTTGGGTAGGCCATAGTGAGGGTGGAGGAAGACGGGCAACCGAGCCGCGGCAACTGCTTTAAAGATGGGGAGCAGGTGGGGATCGTCAAGCCCCTTGCCCAAGCCAGAGGTCCCCATGATGACGCCTCGACAGTACTCAAGATGCTTGAGCTGCCCAATGGACTCTCGAATCGTCTCAAGCGGCGCCGTCAGGGGCAGCGTACCGAAGAAGAAAAGACGACCGGGATATTGCCGGCACATGGACGAGAACTCTCTGTTGACTGACTCTCCGAATCCGCCGGACTGGACCGCGTCGAGGAAGTCGAGCCACGGGTTGGCGAGAGATATGACGGAAATATCGATGTGGTGCGTGTCCATGAAGTGAATTTTCTGGTCGAGAGACGTGTAGTGCGATGTGAGCGGGCGACCGGGAGGGTTTGCGGCAGGATCCCGGAGAGCCTGATCGAGTGCCTCTCTCTCGGCGTCCAAGAGGATGAGGCGCGGATCGGTGGCCTGGGGAAAGGAGCGGACGAGAGGGATGGCATCGCGGGACTCGAGGATCTTGACGTAGGAGGGTGGGTACATGTGGGTGTGGATGTCCACGACGGTCAAGTTGGAAGTCATGGTGGCTGTTATTCAGTATGATAGAGGGACCTTACGGATATCCGTTTTGTTGATACAAGAGGCCACGGTGGTGGTGAGCAAGTTGGCCCGAAACCCTCTATGCTTCGAAGCCAAATATAGAGGCACAGGTTGTTACGCTGTTCACCGGGATGTCGAGAAGTGCTCGGCGTCTCCGAATGGGCTCTGTATGCTTATTGGACGGAATGTGAGGAGGTGATGGATTGTCTATGGATGTACGTAGAAGCGTGGCATTGATGGCAGTAAGCAGAGGGGTAGGGGATGATGGAGAGCGTTGCAATCGAGGGGACTTGGGAGCAGTATCAAGAGACGGGAGGGGCGACCGGTGGGCGCTTGCTGTGTGGTTCGTTTGGTCTTGCGACACTCGGCGAGATGTCGAGCCTTTGTGGGACAGAGGCTCCTGCCGCCAAACCGAAAGGTGCACAATTTTGCTGGAGTCTGACTCCACGATGATTTTCCTCCTCCATCCACACCACCTTGCCCGTGTCTCGTTCCTATGCCATCTCTCGCGTCGCATCTCTTGTTGTTGTCGACATGACCAGAAGTCCGCCCCTCCATCTTCCAGCATCCCACAAGCCCCTCATGCCCCCCTGGACACCCCGCCAGGCGCTGCAACCCCCACTAGCTGCCGTTGTGGGCCCTCTTATCGGTGAGACGACGACGGCGGGGTGACACCGAGACTCGGACCCGCGCTTGACGAGCCAGCGAGACGAAGGAACAAGTATACGAGGCCAACGAACTAAAGCCTGCGAGGGAATATGGCACAGATGAGATGGCACAGGCTAGCTGCCGGGCCTCGGCGGTGGGCAGCCGGCTGATGGCGAGGAGGCCCTCCCGGAGCAATGGATCGTGGTGGCCGCTTGCTTTGGCTTATACAAGCTCAAGCCGTGTAGCTGCACTAAGAAGCTGCACACCACCCACTGACTCCGGTTCGAAGAGTCCTCCCAGCATCGATCTCTGCGCGAATCTCCGCCCGGCTTTGGTGAACCGCTACCGACATAAACATGGCTACCGACGCTGCTGTGAGCAAGCACGGGCTGGTGATCCCAGTTGGGCCTCCTTCTTGCTCGTACACACCGATATACACGCTGACCATCGCCAGCTCATCGACTTTGCCAAGTTCCTCCACGGCTCGGCCTCTGAGCGCGCCGCCACCGCTCAAGCCATCCTCGCCGGTTTCCAGAACGCTGGCTTCGTCTATCTCAAGAACCATCCCATCGCGCCCGACACCCTGCGCCGTACCTTTGCCCGTTCCGCCGACTTTTTCAACCAGCCGCTCGACGCCAAGCTCGCCCTCGGCTGGACCACGCCCGCCGCCAACCGTGGATACTCGTCGCCGGGCCGCGAAAAGGTCAGCCAGCTACGGGACGTCGACGCCGTGAGCCAACAGCGAAGCGAGGCGCCGGACCTTAAGGAGAGCTTTGAGATTGGCCGCGACACGGACCCCGACTTCGCAAACCCGTGGCCAGCGGAAGGGGAGAATAAGAAGCTCAAGGGCTTCAGGGCGGACATGGTGGACTTCTTTGCCCAATGTAAGCACTTGCACGAGGAGGTGATGAGGGCCATTGCCCTGGGCATGGGTCTCGAAGAGGCCTATTTTGACAAGTTTGTCGATGCTGGAGACAACACGCTCAGGCTGCTTCACTATCCTGCCGTCAAGGCAGACGTCTTCAAGGTCAATCCTGGTCAGGTCCGCGCCGGGGAGCACAGTGTAGGTCGTCTTCAGTCACACAAAGGCCATGGTGTACGCCGTTGACACGTCCCAGGACTATGGATCAATCACCTTGTTGTTTCAAGACACTCGTGGTGGGCTCCAGGTTAGCAGCCCGACGGGCCAATTCGTCGATGCCACGCCCATCGAAGGCACTGTCGTCATCAATGCCGGCGACCTGCTTGCTCGTTGGAGCAACGACACCATCAAGTCAACCGTGCACCGCGTGGTTGAGCCGCCCTCTCGAGAAGGTGTCGAATACCCGCCTCGATACAGTATTGCGTAGGCTTTCTTTCATTCATTTTAAGCTTTTACAAGCCAGCTCGCTAACCGAATCTGTAGGTATTTTTGCAATCCGAATACCGACAGTCGTATCGAGACGCTGCCGGGGACGTACACCTCGCAGCATGACAAAAAATATGAGTCTGTGACCAGCGGCGAATACCTGATCCAACGGCTGACGGCCACGTATTAACGTCGACTATTTTACGCCCGTGAGCTGGCATAACCAAAATACACCGTGGTAAGTTGCCTGTCTTGTCCTTGCCGTCGTCGACAGAATTGACGGGTGCGGGATGAAAGCCCTCTGCAGCACATCCAATGGTGTCGGGCAGGGGTCCAAGGAGGTCGTGCATGCACATGTAAGCCATCGAATCCGAGTCGCCAATACTGGGTAGGTAGACCGGGAGGGGTCACGCAACCGGGATACGGTTTCATGTGCCAATTAATGGTGGCTTACGGCGGCAGACGTTGCATTACCCAGGTCTAGTATCTATTTAGCGGCGGCAATGTTGGGCCAGGCAAAAGCATTCCAGGTTGTCACTTGTCCTATCTGCAGTAATTGTCTCATGGGTCTCTATATTGAACACATCAAGGAGTCTCTGAAAATGATGGACGATCAGTCCAAGCCGCCACCGATGTGTATCGTATCAACACCGTCTCCAGTACTAAATACTCCCACCAGTGAAGATGAAGCGAAACTAAACTCTGGCATCGACGATTTCTTCTCCCGCAACGGATTAAGTTGCCTTACCAGAGGCAAGTGTGACGCCTACGCTCGCCTACGCTTCCCGAACTGCCGCCCCGCAAATCCCCAGGGCTACTGCTCCTACACGTTGATGGTATCCAATGATCATGTTCTCCAATTTCGCCCAAACATGTTCAAGCTAGACGTGGACATTTGCCGTGACGCCAAGGACATCTTCGGGCATCTCGCTCCAACAACAAGGTATCTCGGGGTGGTGAATGGGATCTCAATTAAAGTGACGGGGTGTTCGAGCGTTTGCTTGCATGTCTATCTGCAGGATAGGCTACCTGGGATCAGCCTTGCCTCGTACCGGCAGCATTCGCCAGCAGCGTATAGCGAGAAGCACCAAAGACGGCTAGTTGAAGGCATAGCCCAGGTCTTTGCCCTAGGATATCAGCGGCGACGGTTCCTGCACCGCGACGGGTCTAAAAGAATCGGAGCAGTTGTCAAAGGAAAGATTGGAAGCTCTTTGAAATGGCGCCTTGATATGCTGCAAAGCTTGCCAGGAGAACAACTTGTGCGCCATGTAGCAGCCGTAAAACGCAGCCTTCCGACCATCAAGCAACTGCCCTGGTGCTTGACCCACGGCGATCTGGTCCCCGGCAACATCTTGGTAGATCCAGAAACCGGGGCTTTGACGGGGCTAGTAGATTGGGCAGAGGGCGAGTGGCTCCCGCTCGGGATCGCGCTCTACGGCCTCGAAGAACTCCTGGGCCACGAGACAACCACTCCTGACATAGGTTTTAAATACTTTGACAACCACGGGGAGCTGCGGCAGGCATTTTGGAGCCGGTTCTTGTATTTGTGTGGAGATGCCTCGGACCTGAGGACCAATATGTGGATGAAAGAGGTGCAACTCGCCCGTGAGCTGGGCGTCATGCTTTGGAGAGGCATCGCCTTTGACGACGGACGAATCGACCGTGTGGTGCAAGTCGGCAGAGATGACGCAGAGCTACATAAGCTATGCCTCTTCTTGAACGCGCCAAGTGGTCTCGAAGAGAAGAGTTTTGGTCTTCGGGGATTATTGGATCGGCTTCTGCGCACGTTGTGCCTCTTCGTTTGGAAGTGGGTTTGGAGCTGGATATGCCGGAACACTTGATGGCTTCAAGACGTCTACGGGCACCTTATAACATGCTAGAGTCTGTAAAACACCTGAATGACAGCTCAAAGTAGTAAACGAAAAGCGAGGGACCATGGTACCCATGCGAGCAAACTACCTCCTCGCCCCACGGGCTTGTTCGGGGTCGTCGGCAGCAAACTCAAGGGGCCCCCAAACGCCGAAATCCTTCGATCGCTCGAGTCCGTGGGCGCGGGGACTATGGGCCCGTATCGAGTTGGGTTCTCGATACGGATAGCGTACGAATTTGCCAGTGCAGAGCAACAGCACTGGATGTTGGGTCTGCTGGACAGATTCAAGAAAACGTACGCCGCGACGGACAGAGCTACATATCCGAAGCGTTGCCGGGCCCGGGATGCTTTTTCCAGCGACTCCCGACGCCGGAATGCGTGGACGGGACGGGCTCGATGCAAGGAGAGGAGGCTCGTATTACGATACAACGCGCTCGTCTTTCATATCAGAGATCATCCCAAGCGAACATCCTCTTAGCTGCGCCGTCTGTGGTAAAGTGATGTCACGCGCCCACGCTTTGGCGGCACATGAAGGTCAAGCACTGGGCAGAGTAAGGTAACCTTTTCGAGACCCCATTACTTCTCGGACGCCCTGGTGGTATCATCGTAAAACAGACGGCCACTCTACCCAACTCCATGCCTTGGGAAGTGGCCCTTGCGCTGTTTAATACATCATCTCTTTCCTCTTCTTCCAAACACATCTCTGCCACCTTCGATGCCCTTCACATCCCGCTCACTTATTCGCAGCTCAGCACCCTTGAGTCTCCCTACGCCCGGACGATGCACGTCACCTCCACTCCCACGGTCCCTCCTCTTCTGCTTGCCCGTCTCCCTCTCCAAGATGACGCCGTTCTCGCGGGCCTCGCGCCTGCGCTTGGCCTCGCGGGCGCCCGCCGCGGCGACCATGCCCTTGCGCATGTTCATGGGCATCTTTTCCTGCGCGTGGATGGAGACGCCGGAGCCAAGCGCTTGAATGCGCAAATCAGTAGCTTTTTGGCGAGTGCGGCCGGTGGCGAAGGATTTGGGCTCGACGGCGGCGTTGGCGTGGGCCGAGGTGGAGCGGTTGCGGGAGAGGAGATGGGATTCGGCGAGAAGGCGACGAAGTTCTAGGTCTTGGGCAAGAAGAGACGGAGCGTCTTCGGGGAGGGCCTTGGAGGAGGTGGTCGTGGATTCGGCATCGTTTTTGGGTTTCGCGGTTTGGTCGGGTGGGCGGGAAGACTGCATTTTATTTAGCTTCGGTGTGACGCGATTGATGACAGCAGATGCCGTACCATGAAGGCTTTGAGCTCGCGCTTGGACATGGACGTGGGCTTTGGTGCTTGAGAACTGGAGTGGTCTATGATCTCGACAGTTTGAACTCCTGCCATATTGTCAGCCGTCGCCGCATCGCCGAGGAACCCTTTCCCAATCGCTTACCATCGTCGTCGTCGTCAGAAATCTCATCATCTGACAGGCCTCCCCACTCCTCGTCCTCTTCGTCCTCTTCGCTCTCGTCGCCGCTCAGATTGTCCTCGTCCTCGTCCTCGTCAGACTCTTCCTCTTCGTCTTTTCTGCTCTTCTTCTTGGACGTCTCTAGCGGCTCGAACCGCGACTCAAAATGCCGGCGGAAGATCTCGTTGGCGTCTTCTTGCGAGACGGCGGGCTCGGGAGCCTTGCGCTTGCCGAGAACGGCCATTTTGGTATGCGCGAGGGTTGGTAAGTTGTGTTGCGACGATGGAGGTCGGAGGTTGGAAGAGTCGACTTTTTTCCTTGCACGCCGGACCGGGCTGGTGGTAGTGGGATGCTGGAGGTTCGAACGGCCCCACCAACCCCGGTGCAGGAGGACTACGATCAAATACACCGACGCATCTGAGAAAGCGGACAGCACAACTGACAAGTAAATGCTCGTGGAATAGTCCTACGAGTAGCATTGTTATCCTGATACTTTGCAGCAAGCTCGACGGCCTGGTCTTCCAACCATGCGAGTTGCTTGCACGCAGAACTTGCATGTTTCGGAGCCGCATCATGACGGCTGCAGTTCTGAAAGGCGAGGATTTCTCTTCCGGAGCTCAAAATACATGGACCAAGCTAGGTTCAAACAGTGGTATCTCCCAAAACGCCAATGGTCCCTAAACTTGCAAAGCCACCCTTTACACCCGCGCAGCCATTCTCGCCTTCCTCGCCTCGTCCTCCCGAAACGCCTCGCTCCGCGCCAAAAAGGCCTCCCGCGCATTGTAGGACCCCTTCGACTTGCTCGCAAGCTCCAGATCGTCCTTGATGCCCTCCTTGTCCACGTATCCAGCCCAATCCATGCGGCTCTTTTCCACGGTGTTGAGCTTCTTGGCTTGCGCCTCCTTGGCGGCCTTCATCCTGGCCGCCATGCCGAGATTGAGATCTGTGCGGCCCGGGCCGATGTCGACGAGCGGCTCAAAGGCCGAGCGAAATGCCTTTTTCGTCGCGCGTTTTACGGGAGAGCTATCGGCAGTAACCTCTGTGCCTTGGGATTCCAGGTAGAGCTTCGCTTCGGCAGAGTCTCGAGCGACAACCTTTTCTTCCGTGTGGACGCGCCCCGCGAAGTTGTACGTGCGCTTTATGCGAATCGTGTCGGCCGCATCGTCGCTGACTGCTACTACTCGAATCTGTTGCTCTCCGTTTGCGAGGTCGCTGCTGTCGCCGCCTCTGCCGTCCTGATGCTCGGCTTCGTTCGTCTCGTCTGTTGTTTTATCGCTGGCCATCGGCTTGCCTGATATCATTTGCTGCCATAGCGCATCCACGTCGATTGTAACTGGTCCTTTGCTGGCAGCGATTTTACGCTCCTCTTTCCTAGTACATTGTCAGCAACACTGCATAGGAACTCTCATTGAGAAGTCATACTCTTCTGCGCGCTGCCTCCTGGTCTTGATCAACCCGCCCTCCTGGCCGTCCTCGCCATCAGAAGGTTGGCCTTTGCCTTTCGTCTTCCTTCGCCGCTTGCGAGCCTTCTCTAAGATCGCCTCGTCGCCCGAGTTGTCATATCCCTCGTCTTGGCCATCGGCGTTGCCCACTACCCGTCGTCTCTTGGCTGCCGGTTTGGCTGCCTCGTTATCGGAGTCGGACAGCTCCGATCCCGGCTCTGGCACCTCATCAGGGGCAAAATCAGAGTCTTCAGACGAGACATATTGATCGTCGTCGTCTGTTGAAGGATCTGGAGGCATTTGAAATAGTTCTGCTGGTGTTGGACGATGTATGTAATCAGTTCCAGACCGTGCGTGACAGGCGACAGCTTTATTTCGTCGAGGGTGTACCACAGTCGGTCAGTGAACGGCCAATCACAGGCAAGTGCTCACTGTCACCAATTCGTCCACGCTGCGCAATCAGCCGTCCACCATGAGCGGATGCCGGCTTTTGTTCTACGCACCTCACCTTTCTCCCTACAACCACCTAATTCTAACGCATGGTAACTCTTTGAATTTTCTGGCAATCCCTTATGGGCATTTCTGAGGCTCCGGCGCAGCGAAGCTTTATGAAGCTGTACGTAGGAAGGCTGGAAAGGTACGCACGCTTTCAAGCTTTCCGCCTGGGGATAGAAGAAAGGCTCTGATTCGCCGATCGGCGTGCATTAGTGTAAGGTAGTAAGAGGTCCCTAGGTTCTGGCCAGTGGTCGCAGCTTGACGGGCAGATATCCGCTTTCAGTATCTCGTCCTCCGGGGCCGTTGGGCACGTCGATGGAGGCCTGAAAATAACAGCCAAGAGCGCCCAGTACCTTTGTCAATGGCCTGGCGCGGCCACGACTACTGTAAAAAGGTTCAATGGAACAGCGTATTAGGCGAATAAGTTAATCGTACGAGCAGCTGCCGTGGGCTTGGCGAAATTACCCCGTTGTCAAGTTACACATTCAACCAAGGCCGAAGGACCATAGGGGTGAGGAAGGCCCTCGTACGGGGACATCGACGCCAATCTCCGCGTTGGGGGGCGAACTCAGCAACGGACCTGATTCTGGTGGAGACAGGGGAGCATGCGTATCGGAGGCAAAGTCCCAGGCCGGTGAATACGGCGAGACCATTCGCATCGTCAAGTACCTAGGAATGGACAGAGTATAAAACATTGGACTACTTTTGGCTTTGAAAATATCGGCGACACACCTTCTATGGGACACTACACATCATTAAGCCTTGGGAGCCCCTGCTTAGCCCAGCCGCATGCGCCTGCAGGCCAGCTGTCGTGTCGGTCTGCGGATGACGCCAGTGGTTTTCCGGCCAGCCGCAAATCTAACACCACGACAATAAATTTCGTACTCCCCCCTCCACAACACCTTCCAGGCTCCTACCTTCTCCCTCCCCGTGCGGATGCTTTGCAGCCCGGCCCTTGCCACCTGACCATGGCGAGCGACGACGATTTCGAAATCGAGGTCCCCGAGCTGGCGGAAAATGATCCCATGAGAGCCTTTTTGCCCACCTCCTTCGGCAAGAAGTCCAAGGAGACCGACATCGCGGCTCAAATCGACCGCAGCCGGAGAACAGTGGACACGGCATCAGCCACGCCAGCCGCTGTCGAAGGAGGCCTGGACCGCAGCCAAGCGTCCAAGCAGAATTCGGGTTCCAGCGACAGCGACAATAGCAACGATTCGGAGGATTCCGACGATGACTCCGATGGTGGAGATGGAAACCCTGTCTCGCACGAGTTGGTCCTGCGAACACACACGCGTGCGGTTGCCACAGCTTCACTGGACCCCGCAGGAGGAAGGCTTGCTACCGCTTCGCTCGACTGCAACATCAACCTCTACGACTTTGCCTCGATGACGCCGACGACATTGCGAGCGTTCAGGACTGTCGATCCCTACGATTCGAAACGCTCGGCGTCGAGCTCCGAGTCTCACCCCGTGCATCATGTCGAGTTCAACCCACTCTCCGGGAGTGTCTTCCTCTGTGTCTCCGCCCACCCGCAAGCCAAGATTATGTCGCGGGATGGAGACGTCATGACCGAGTTTGTTAAAGGAGATATGTACCTTCGCGATATGAACAATACAAAGGGCCATATCTCCGAGATCACGACTGGAACATGGCACCCAACGAACAAGAACATTTGCATCACGGCCGGAACAGACAGCACGCTGCGAATTTGGGACATCAACAACAAGCGGTCGCAGAAGGAAGTCGTGGTGTTCAAGTCGAAGGCAGCCGGTTCTGCTGGGCGAACCAAGATGACCGCGGTTGCATGGGCAAGCGCTCCATCAGGAGGAAGCAACGTCCTCATCAGTGCCGCGTTGGATGGGACGTTGGTCATGTACGGCGGAAATGGACCCTTTACCAGACCCGCCGGCGAAATTCGCGACGCGCACAAGCCTCAGACTTGGACTGGCGGCATTGACATTTCCGCCGATGGTCGTATGGTTGTTACCCGAGGCGGAGATGATCTTATCAAGCTCTGGGACACGCGCAAGTTCACTAAGCCGCTCGTCAGCGTATCCCACCCATCGACATCGGACCATTATCCGACGAGCAATATTCGATATTCACCAAACTCAACCAGCATCATTACCGGCTCATCAACCGGGCATCTCCACATCCTGAACCCGGGCAACCTCCGGCCTGAGCATGTCACGCCAATTACCCCGGGGTCGCCCCTTATTTCCGTGGACTGGCATTGCAAGCTCAACCAGATCGTTACGGGCTCTGCCAATGCCGAGACACACGTCCTCTATAACCCGACTTTGTCAACTCGAGGTGCAGTGGACGTCATGTCACGGGCGCCCAAAAAGCGCCACGTCGATGATAATCCGGAGTTCACCATGGATCAGTCCGTCGGCATCTCGGGAGACGCCATTGTGACGCCTGGCGCCATGGCAGGATCAAGGAAGGCAGGCGTCACCGGCACTGGCAGATCCAAGGATCCTAGACGACCTCATGTACCACAGAAGACACCGTTCCAGAAGAATCAGCCGGACGAGCAGCGCGTCGCCGAGAACATACCACTGGCGCGCATGCTGCACGAAGATCCGCGCGAAGCCTTGTTGAAATACGCGGAACAGGCTCAGAGCGATCCGATGTTCACCAAAGCTTGGAGCAAAACGCAGCCCGAGACTAAGTATGCGGAGCTGAGTGACGACGAGGAGGGACCCGACAAGAAGAAAGTCAAGCGATGAAGCGCTCGACAGGATTACGAATGGATGCATCATGGGCAGGTCGAGGATGTGGACGTCCGGTGAGGTCTCAACGCATACCTCGGTCGCTTTCGTTCAACGAATAGAGTAAGAGCACAGGACAGGGCCGGCCCGAGAGGATAGCCAAACAGAGGCGATGCACGATAGCTACACGCCATCCATGGAGTCCAGGCCGACGAGCGTGGTAAGGCTGCAAGAGAGGCCAACCGGGCCTATGGATCGGAGGCATTATGCGGCCTGGAGTATGTGCCAGGGGGCATGTCTTCACAAGACGCGCGATAGTTTACAGCCATCCAAGGTAGATGGGCGCACCAGAACAGACGCGCTCCTCGTAGACGCAACCCCGTATCGCCTCCATCGCCACTGGAGTTGCTTGGCCGGAATACGGTCACGTGTAACGCCCGAGCGAATCTGATTAGCTAAGAGCTAGCTTCTTTTGGCCTCAGGCGTGGCGGGATTCTGCCTGCGCAGGGCCGTGCTGAAATATACTATGGCAAGGCGTCGCAGGACCGCACCAGCCATCACGCTGAATCTTGCCAGTTGTGTCTTCACCACTCCCCATCATCAAGCAGCGAGAGAGCGCGCGCGCATCCCCAAAATCGCCAGGTCCCCTCGCAAACCATCCGCAGCCATCTCCAATACTCGCCAACTTGGTGTTGCACGCGGTTTGCACCCGCCCACGCCCGAGGCACCCGCCCCGACGCGCCCGCGTCACGACATTCGCACATTTTTCAATCCCTTCGTCTCTCCTTGCCCCTGCGCCCCCAGGCCTGGGTGTTGCCTGACCTTGACACCACCCCCACGCCGCATCAGTGCTTCTGCGCGGCCGAGAGCTCGATCCCCGAGGCTGTTTGACGCGCTTCCACGACGTGTCCGCCTCCGTCTCGACGCTGCCGACGCTCCTTGCATCGCCGCAGCGCCCTCCGATTGTCGACACCTTGACGCGACCGTCCGCCGCTTTCGTTTTCCGGACCCTCGTTTTCAAGCTTCGTACCGCGACAGCTCTCCGTCCCGACCACGCACCCGCGCCACGAAGAGGTCCAATAGCAGCCTTGACCACCTCGACATGCACTGTACATAAGCCGAGACTGACTCGATCTCTCATTGGGGTGTACATTGGTGACTGCAATACGCAAAGCTCCCATCATGGCGTCGGTGCAAGCTCCGCCTGCGGTGCAGCACCCCGGCGCGCCGATGCCTGCCGGCGCGACCAAGCAGCAGGCCGAAGAGGTCTTCCGAGTGAGTCTTCCGACGTGCTTGAACGGTCTGCTATACCTTCAACCTTCGATTGCTGACCCTGGTTTAGAAACTCAAGCAAATGAAGGAGCAAGGTGTTCCTCCGAATGACCCCGAGTTCATCAAGGCGTCTCACTTCTTGATGAACTTTCAGCAACAACACAACATGCGCCGAAATCAGCAGCAGTATATGCAGCAGATGCAGAGTGCCCCCAACGGCGCCGTCCACGGCACGCCGTCCGGGCGCTCCCAGCAGGGCACTCCACAGTCGGCGCAACCAAGCAGCAACGCTCAGGTCTCAACGTCGGCTCCAAGCCAGAGCGCTACAGCTACTGCTGGCGCGTCACCTGCGTCTGGGTCATCATCTAGCCAATTCAGCCAACAACAGCTTGCTCTTTTGAGGCAGCAAATTCATGCCTTTAAGCTTCTCGGCAAGAATGCTGGCGTTTCGGCCCAGCTGCAGCAGGCCATATTCAATCAGCGTCAGCGCCGACAAGCAGTTGCTACTGAACCAGCACAGAGCACTCCGGCAAAGACCACCCAGCCCGGGCAGGATGCCGCAAAGCTTGCAACTGCTGGCACGGAGGCAACGCCGCAAGAAGAATCGTCGTCGCTCCCCAAGGTTCACACTTACAAGACCGTCAAGTCGCCTTACGGCACCAACATGATTCAGCCGACCATCAAGTACACAGACCACGCTCAACGCAAAAGCCGATGGTTCATCCCTGGCGTCTTCCCCACAGGAATCGACTTTGATCACCTGCGCTATGAAAGAGAGGTTGTGGTCTTCAACCGCATGAGCCAACGTTATGCGGAGCTCAAGAACCTACCCGCCAATCTCGCTCATTGGGACTCTACCAAGGAGAATCTCGAGGCAGATGACACGCTTAAGCTGAAGGCCATCATTGAGATGAAGAGTCTTGGGTTGTATGCTAAGCAGCGTGCCCTTCGCGACAAGATTGGTCGCCAGATGATGCACTACGATAACCTTGCCATGACAACCAACCGCTCGCTCTATCGTCGTATGAAGAAGCAGAATGTTCGCGAGGCTCGCATCACGGAGAAGCTCGAGAAGCAGCAACGCGACGCACGCGAGAACCGCGAGAAGAAAAAGCACGTCGACTTTCTGCGAGCTATTTGCCATCATCGTGCGGAGATTCACGACGCTGCAAACACTCAACGCACCAAGTCGCACAAGCTCAGCCGCCTCATGTACGCCCAGCATTTCAACATCGAGAAGGAAGAGCAAAAGCGCGTTGAGAGGACCGCCAAGCAGCGTCTGCAGGCCCTCAAGGCTAACGATGAAGAGGCATACCTCAAGCTTCTTGACCAGGCTAAGGACACCCGCATCACTCACCTTCTCAAGCAGACTGATGGCTTCTTACATCAGCTTGCCTCGTCCGTCAAGGCTCAGCAACGCCAGGCTGCAGAGGCTTACGGCGACGATATGGACAACTTTGCCGAAGAGGAGAGCGACGAGGACGAGGACAGCAACAAGAAGATCGACTACTACGCGGTCGCTCATCGTATTCGAGAAGATGTTACGGAGCAGGCCAACATGCTTGTTGGCGGCACTCTAAAGGAGTATCAGATCAAGGGCCTGCAATGGATGATATCGCTTTACAACAACAACCTCAACGGTATACTTGCCGACGAAATGGGTCTCGGCAAGACAATCCAGACCATCAGCCTGATTACCTACCTCGTTGAGCGAAAGTTGCAGAGCGGTCCATACCTCGTTATTGTGCCATTGAGTACTCTCACCAACTGGAACCTTGAATTTGAGAAATGGGCCCCGTCTGTTTCCCGAATCGTCTACAAGGGACCGCCAAATGCCCGAAAGCTGCAGCAGGAAAAGATTCGTCAAGGCAGGTTCCAGGTGCTTCTCACCACCTACGAGTACATCATCAAGGACCGCCCCGTCCTCAGCAAGATCAAGTGGTTCCATATGATCATCGATGAGGGCCACCGCATGAAGAACTCCAATTCCAAACTCAGCGCGACCATTTCGCAGTATTACAATACGCGCTTCCGACTCATTCTCACTGGTACCCCGCTGCAGAATAACCTGTCAGAACTCTGGGCCATGCTCAACTTTGTCCTGCCCAACATTTTCAAGTCCGTCAAGACTTTTGACGAATGGTTCAACACGCCGTTTGCCAACACTGGCGGCCAGGACAAGATGGAACTCACAGAAGAAGAGCAGATTCTTGTCATTCGCCGATTGCACAAGGTTCTGCGGCCATTCTTGCTGCGTCGTTTGAAGAAGGACGTGGAGAAGGATCTCCCCGACAAGACGGAAAAGGTCATCAAATGCAAGTTCTCGGCTTTGCAGGCCAAGTTGTACAAGCAGATGGTCACCCACAACAAGCTCGTCGTCAGCGATGGCAAGGGCGGCAAGACAACGGCTCGTGGCTTGAGCAACATGATCATGCAGCTGCGGAAGCTGTGCAATCATCCCTTTGTTTTCGACGAAGTCGAGAATGTCATGAACCCCATGAGTATCAGCAACGACTTGTTGTGGAGGACCTGCGGCAAGTTCGAGCTGCTGGATCGGGTCTTGCCCAAGTATTTCCAAACGGGGCATCGAGTCTTGATGTTCTTTCAGATGACTGCCATCATGGACATCATGGAGGACTACTTGCGATATAGGAAGATGGAGTACTTGCGCCTGGATGGTACGACCAAATCCGATGAGCGCTCCGATCTGCTGCGGGAGTTCAACGCCCCGAACTCCCAGTACTTCATATTCTTGCTGTCCACTCGTGCCGGTGGCCTGGGTCTCAACCTGCAAACCGCCGACACTGTCATCATCTACGATTCAGACTGGAACCCCCACCAGGACTTGCAGGCGCAGGATCGTGCACATCGTATCGGCCAGAAGAACGAAGTCCGAATTCTCCGGTTGATTAGCTCCAATTCTGTGGAGGAGAAGATCCTCGAGCGCGCCAGATTCAAGTTGGACATGGATGGCAAAGTCATTCAGGCGGGTCGATTCGACAATAAGTCCTCGGAAACTGACCGTGATGCCATGCTGCGCACCCTCCTGGAGTCGGCTGACATGGCCGACACTGGCGAGCAAGATGACTTTGAAGATGAAGAGCTTAACATGATGCTCGCCCGAAGCGATGAGGAGCTCGTCACGTTCCAGAAAATGGATGAGGAGCGACAGAAGGATGCCGTCTATGGAACTTCTTCTGGCCACAAGCCGAAGCCGCGACTTATGGCAGAGGAAGAGTTGCCCGACCTTTACCTGAACGAGGGCAACGCCATTGAGGAAGAGACCGAAGATCTCATACTCGGCCGAGGCGCTCGCGAACGCACTAGAGTGCGGTACGATGACGGCTTGACCGAGGAACAGTGGCTCATGGCTGTGGACGATGATGAAGACTCGCCGGAAGCAGCTGCAGCACGGAAACAGGCCCGCAAGGACAAGCGAGAAAACAACAGGCTGAAGAAGATGGCTGTAACGAATTCCATGGACAACTCACCATCGGCAAGCCGAGCCAGTACGGAGGAGCCTGTGGAGACGCCCAAGAAGCGTGGCCGTAAGCTGGGCGGCAAGAATGAGAAGCGCAAGGCAGAGGATGGCGACGAAGAGCCCCCGGCTAAGAAGCGCCGCGGCCCGCAGGGACGACCTAGCAAGGTCGGAGCCAACGGAACGGACTCGCGTCTGACTTCCCAGCAGCGGGAGACACTGCAGAAGAGCTTGCGGTCTCTGTACGACTCCTTGATGGACCTTGAGGTCGACGATATCGAAGCGCCAGAGGACGATGAGTCCGACGCCGGAAAGCGACTCATCATCGGCCCGTTCATCAAATTGCCTCCGAAGCGCGATTATGCAGATTACTATGTCATTATCCAGAACCCCATCTGCATGAATCACATTCAAACGCGCATCAAGAAGGAGGAGTACTCGTGCTTGGGGGACCTGCGCAAGGACTTTGACCTCATGATCAAGAATTGCCAAACTTACAACGAAGACGGAAGCATCCTCTATCAAGATGCCAAGACGATGGAGGTTAGTAACGACATTTTGACACCCTGCTTCAGAGTATAGATTGCTAACAACTTGAGCAGGAGTTCTTCACGGCCAAGCTTCGTGAGGAGCTGGAGGCGCACCCGGAGCTGCAGGATCTAGAGGACGGTGCCAAGGCTGCATCTGCCGCGCCTTCTGGGAACGGAAGCACGCCTCAGCCCAGCGGAACGCGAATCAAGATCATCTCGAGCAGCGCACGCGAGGCGGCCAATGGGGTCAAGTCGTCTGTTCAGAGCGGCGAGGAGTGAGGCAACAGCCTGACATGTGTAATATGGGAGGGCAACAGACCATGGGTTCTTATGAATTCGTCGAGGCGGACAGGTCTGGTGCAACGGCGTGATGACCAATCGAAAGGCGTCTTTTGTTTGGTGCTTGTGTCTGATCACACAACTTTTTCGGCGTTTGGCAGGGAGGGGGTTTCCATGAGTGTATCACGGGGCATGGAGGTTCAGGCAAGGAGTCAAATACCATGCACGCGGAGAGCGCGAGAGTTGGAGGAAGCCATGTCTAGATTAGGACGCTAAAATGTACTTTATTAGATTCTTAATGTGCGCCATGTTGCGTCCGCCCAGTGATTGAAGCATGTTGCGGTAAATGGACACTTGTTGTGTCGCAAGTGGTAGTGGGCAATCGTGGCTGGGTGTGTCATCCAATGGGTCGCAGTCGCGCTCTACGGAGTAGTGGATGATAGACTGGATGACTGGCTACAATGCCGGGCCATTTTGCCACCGCCAACCACGACTCGCGCTCGGAAGGCCTCGCGAGACATGGACGATAGCATATTCTCATTCGACTCAGAACCTTGCATCAAGACGTAGATGGCGACAAGATGAAGAAGACGCTGGTTTTGTGCTTTATCCATGGCTTCAAGGTGCGTGGTCGAGTGCAAACGTCGCACCTCATTCCCGGCATCGACCGCGCTTACTGACACGGCCCTGCAGGGGGGAGAGTCGACGTTTGGGGAAGACTATCAGTTTACGGAGCGCCTGAGGACAGCCGTCGCGCAAAAGCTGCCCAAGATTGACGTGCGCGTTCTGATGTACCCCAAGTACGACACGAGGGGGGATCTGGGGCAATGCGTGAGCCGATTTCGAAACTGGTTCGTCGGCTGCGGTCCCCTTGGGCTTGGCCCGAATAGGCAGTGAATCTCTAACAATGACCTTTCAGGCTGGAGGAAAAGATCATCGACATGGAGGTCGCGGCGGACACGGCCTCGCCGACCGTCGACCCGTCTGTGCGGACAGTCCTGATCGGGCACTCCATGGGCGGCATTGTCGCGGCGGAGATGGTCATCGGCCTGGCGTCCGAGAAGCCCATCTACTCTGAAGACGGCATTCGGAAGTCTGAATCGCCGACTTTCAACGGCTTCATGTTTCCCTACGTGCAGGGCGTCTTGGCTTTTGACACGCCGTACCTGGGCATCTCGCCGGGCGTCGTCGCGCATGGCGCCGAGGGCCACTACCAGAACGCCGCCGCGGCAATCTCCCAGCTCGGCGGGCTCGGCGCGCTCTGGGGAGGCAACAAAGCCGCCACGGCCGTCAAGGCGCCCCCGGCTGCGGCGAACAACAGCGCCAGCCCCTGGGCGAAATGGGGCAAGGTCGCCATGTACGCTGGCGCGGCGGGCGCCGTCGCTGCAGGCGGCGCAGCGGCCTGGATGAAGCGCGACCAGATCACGTCGGGCTGGACGTGGGTGTCGTCGCACCTCGAGTTTGTGGGGTGCCTCGCGCGGCCCGAGGAGCTCAAGAAGCGCATGACATGCATGGTGCAGCTGGGCGACGAGCTGGGCGTCGGCTTCGCCAACTTGTACACGCGGCTGGGCAAGGCCGCGCCGTCCAAGGAGGTCAGCATGGTGGGCACGGTGCTCGGCCGGGACAGGACGTTTTGCAATTTGCCCAAGTCGCTGGCGGCGGGCGCGTGGCGCGAGGCTGTGAATGACAAGGCGACCGACGAGACGCTGGCGCACATGGGTAAGTGTTTCTGCATCCTTCCTTGGCTCTCTCTTCTACACATCTTGATGGCATGAGCTGACGTCAAATGCGCCCACAGGCATGTTTGAGCCCAAGGAGAATCCTGGCTACGACAAGCTGTTAGAGGACGCGGCGGGGTTGATTTTTAAATGGACTGACAACGACTGGTACGCAAGCATTTCTGAGGCAGAGCCTGAAAAGGTCAAAGGGACTGCCTGATGAGCGAGTTCGGTGCGCTCTTTCATTAATATGGTGAGATATCGGATGGGGACAACGTCATTAAATTAGCCCTAGATTACAGCAACACTCCGTTTATACACTGATGCAGCTCCCACGTGTCATGGCCGTACATTGACAATGAACAATTGAGGACGACCCAAGTCCTGCCAATGGCTTCCGGGGGGTCTGCAAGGCTATTGATTTCACCGGCCCGCATACTCGCTTTACTGGGTCGCCCTCTGGTCCTTGCTCCTAGCGGCACGCATGACCTTTCTGCGCTGGGTCATCATATGCGTGTAAAGGACATAAGCGCCTAAGAAGCTCGTCAGTAAATACAGATCCATCTGCGGTGCTGCAGGCAGTCTCACCAGGCACGTAGATGACGAGGATGGCGTAGAGCACGTATTTCTCGAGTGGGTGGCGCATGGCGGCCGGGACGGTGGCCATGTAGATGAGGGAGCATTCGCTGAATATGCCGAGTGGGTAGAGGATGAAGAAGGTGTTGTAGCGCAGCCAGGCGAGGACAGCAGGCTGCCAGCCGGACAGCGTGAGCGCAAAGTAGGAGTAGCGGATGACCTCGGTGACGGACCAGGCGACGAGCATGGACGAGTAGAAGGGCGAGAAGGCGAGGAAGGGGAAGGAGTCGACGATGGCCCAGACGAGGAGGAATCGCGATGAGACTTGCATGAGGGTCGTGAGGAGAGGGGCGCGAACAATGCCTACACCGTGTTAGCAGCCATCTGGCGTCTCCGTCTTCTTCCCCTTTGTCACGAGAAAGGCCGACGTACCCAGCAACGAGTGCAGAATCTCCATGGCAGCCGCCGTCTGCGTCCACTTTGTCCACTCGCCGACGCCGTCGTACACGTGTTCCGGCCCGTGCAGGGCGCAGATGGCAACAGTGCGGCCGAGGACCACGCTCCACGCGACGGCCGAGGCGAGGTTGTAGAGCACGAGGTAGCCCGTCTTGGCTGGCGAGGGCGGCGCCCTCTGGACGGTCTGACTGGCGGCCATGGCTACTGTGCGGCCCAATTGGCAGTGTCTCGAGCGGGGGAAGAGGAACGAGGGCCTGCGGCGTGGAGGGGCGTTGGAAGTTGGCGTTTGGGTGGTGATGGGGAAGCTTATGGTGAGCGTCGACTTTTGGTGGTGTTGGGTGTTGGGGCTGCTGGATCGGAGTTTATGGAGGTCCCGCTGTGGGGAGCGCCGGCCGAGGCTTGGAGGCCAGCTTCTACAGCAGCGCGCATGCTTGAACCGCAACTCTCTATCCCCGCGTACAACGAACAGAACCAAGGATGAAAAGCAAAGGTGCAATGTCGCATTGGTTGTCACAGGAAGTGATTAGGAGCCGAGCAAGACCGCGTCTGTACTCTCGCTGTTACCCACCTTACACCTCGTTGATCGGTACTGGGAGTGTTATCAAGAGATCCACTGAGGTCACCATGTGAAAAGTTGAATGAGTGCAGATGCACAAAGTACTCTAAATGGTGTCCCACCAGGACCATCCATCTCCGTGCCACTGACTAGTCTGCGCGCAACTTCTGCTTCGTCCTCTTGCGCTTTCCGCCAACCTCGCGGCCCTCCTCCACCTCGAGCAGCGCTTCCCGCTTCTTCTCGCTAACCAGCTTCAAGGCGTCCCGAATCACTCTCGTCTCGAGGTTGACGCCCTCCTCCTTCCAAGCATCCATCTCCCTGCCCACGCGTTTCTCAATGGCCAGCACCAGCTCCACGTCTCGCTGCCCGACGAATGTCGCTGCCTCGCCCTTGCGCCCAGCACGGGCCGTACGACCGACCCTGTGGATGTAGTCGTCCGGATCGCGGGGAATATCGTAGTTGATGACCAGGCTCACCTCGGGGATATCCAGACCTCGAGCGGCCACGTCCGTCGCGACGAGTATCCGGGCTGCCGAGGCGCGGAAGCGCGCGAGGTTGTCGATTCGCTGCCTCTGTGGGAGCTTGGAGTGCAAAGACGTCACTCGGTGGTCTAGAAGCCGGAGCAAATGGTGTAGGTACTCGGCGGTGGAAGTCCGGTTGCAGAAAAGGATGACCGTCTTGTCTTGATTGCCCTCGGTGAGCAAAAAGACGTGAAGATAGTGTTCCTTGTGAGTGATGGGTATCTGTATGTGGGCCTGGGAAAGGGTTGACGGAATGGCCAATGTCTGAGTGTCGACTTCGCATACAAACACTGGCTGCTTGCCAGGCTTCTGCGGCATGTCCTTGAGAGCTCGAACCTCTGGCGTAATTGTGGCAGTGAAGAGCAGCGTCTGGCGCTCAGTGGCGGGCGGCAGAGCCCCCAGGCACTCCTCCACGTCTGGGAGCATACTCCCAGGGCCGACGGCGTACAGCAGCCGGTCTGCCTCGTCGAGTACGACGTAGCGTACTCGTCTCAATCCGCATATCGTATCCTCTCCAGATGTCCGAATGTGATCTGCCAGTCGTCCAGGGGTGGCGATGACCACGTGGGGTCGTTTCTCGAGGGCAATGGCCTGGGTTCGCATGTCAGAGCCGCCAGTGATGAGAATGGCCTTTAAGCTCTGCGGCGATGAGATGGCCTTGAACTGCTCGTAAATCTGCAATGCCAGTTCGCGGGTTGGCGTCAGGACCACGGCGAAGATGGCGGACGGGTCCTCGGACCATTTCTGGAGGATGGGCACAGCAAAGGCGACGGTCTTTCCGGAACCCGTCCGGCTGCCACCAATGCAGTCCCTGCCCTTGAGTATTTCGGGTATGCAACCTTTCTGAATGCCAGTTGGGCGTTTGATCGCCATGTTGGCGAGGGACTGAACGAGCCATGGCCGAACTTGCAGAGCTGAAAAGCTGGTGTTGGGGTCGGTCGGAGCAAGGATGCGGTTCTGCGGTTGTCCAGCGGGCTTCACGCTGGCAGCACTGCTGCCGGCGGCGCGTTTGATCCGCGAAGGAGCGGCAATGGTAGAGATGGCCTTCTTCAAGCGTTTGTCATCATCCGCGTTGCCATCCTCGTCTTCGTCGGCCATATCAAGCTCAGCTTGGATGTCTTCCGCCGTGGGCGAGGTTCGACGTCGTTTGCGGGCGCCATTGTCGTCCAGGTAGTCAGACTCGGCCGATGAGGATTCCGCGTCTGACACGCTGCCGACGTCCGAGTAGGACTCGGTGTGCTCGGGATCTACAGGCATCTTTGTCGAGTTCTTGGGTCGCGAGACAAAGATTTATGCTAAACTTTGGTCCTGAGCTGGAAATTTACAGATTCTGCCAGCACAAATCGCCGGCGGTGGGAAGGCAGTGGGGCCGTGGTGGGGTGAACAGCCGCGAAGGGTACCGAGTACGTACCTATTTGACCCGCTGTATAAAGCACCATAAGTTGATGTGCAACAAACGGCCCCCAGATCGGAGCTTTGTGCAAGAACGGGTCACAGCAGAAACACACATGCAACGGCTGCAGAAACGTTTTCGAAACGAGGCGTCAGCGAAGGGATTAAAGGGAGTCTGCTCGCATGAAGCCGTGGAAAGTCGGCAGTGGATTGGCTCGAGTGCCTTGAACTGACGTAGGGCCAGTAGCCGCGCGCTTACACAGAGCGGGAAGCCACCATGCGCGACGCTGGTTGGCTCGCCATGGCTGCAGTTGGCTGCAGCTCTCTGCTCGACAATGAGCTCGCAGCGAGCACTTGATACTACTCTGCACCGAGTCTCAATCTGCACCTCTTGGAGTAGTTGCTGAGTTCAGTAGAGAGGAGATATGGACCTGGATCGTCCGCTATAACTTGTTGCAATGTTCACTGAAAAGTGCAATACCTTGGAAGGGGAGGTCGCTGTGTGTGCACTCTAAGCTTACAATAGACGTCAATGCCATAATTGCCCAAGAAGCACGCTCGTCACACTACCACACCATATTCTTCTTGACACTGGGTCAGGTTAACCTCTGCCACCGAGAGTTGCCGCTTTCCCGCCGCTTCATCTCTGTGGCGATCTTGGGCGGAGTGCGAAGGCAGATTCCTGCTGGAGACTGTGCTTTCCAGTAAGATTCCAGAGCCGATGTAAGAAGGTTGATTGAGACATAGGCTGGAGACTCTGGGCTCCGCCTCAAATTCGAACCTCTTTTCCCTACTCTTCCTACCCTCCACCATATCCGATAAGTAATTCCGTCATCCTCGTAGTGGGGTGTCTTGGACTTAAATTCTTGTCAACTTCAGCTTTTTCGTCATTTTGTCTCAGCTTTTTGAGCAGCTTCATAGCATCAAAATGCCTACTTAACTTTCTCATCGCGTAGGTCGCCAAGGCCGCTTTGGCTTTGGGGCTTGCATGTAATCAGAAGTGGGAGCTCGAACTCGTGTCTGAGACAAATGATGCGAATAAGCTTCCTGCGGCGGCGGCCGTTCCTGGTGTCCGTAAATTTGCGGACTATCTTTTGGGTGACAATTGCAAGCTAGATGTTACATCAATGCGCTGAACGGCACGGCTGAAGGTTGCTAACCTGATATACTAACGGCAGTCGTGACCATTGCTGAAAAGTCCAGTATCATGGCTCTAGAGAAAAAGCAATTGTGAAACAGCTGCATCTTTTTGGTGCGCTGGGAGTAGTGCTGGAAGAGTTGCAGATTAATGGCGAATGGTGTTGGACTGGGGCCTTTAGGCATCTCTCTCTGGCAGAAGTGCTTCAACTGTACTCGAAGAAACCGGCGGCTTTGCTAGCCTGTGGATGGGGTGGTTCGGGTTGCATCTGCACGAAGGTACAGAGCTAGTTCCTTTACCGAAACGCTCTAATCAACCGAGTTCTTGTTTTTCCTCTTAAGTCTGGGGCTGGCCTACGTTGCTTCCTGTTGGTCCTTGCGCCGTGGAATTATCATGTGAGACATTGCTCTGTTACCAACGTCTCGTTTTTAGACTTGACTCCCATGTTCGGTCTGCCGACCCAGGGAGTGTGTATTCGATGTCTGCTCTTCTTTTTTGCCCCAAGTCTTGAGAATAGGAAGGGCACAGACACGGACGAAATCCTTATTGCCACCTACGCAAGCCCCGTCACCTTCTTGGCCTTACCTTGCCTCATTAGCCAGGGTTTGCCATTGGTAGGCCAGCCGTCACAACCTACATGTAATGCTGCCAGAGGGGGCCTCGGTCTTCCCCTCCTTGGACGCCAGAGCACCTGTAGGCCCCACAGCACACACACAGCCGGCCATGTTGCAGTGCAGCTGGACGCTCCTACAGGCGTGCCGCTGACACAGTGGCGTGGCCCTGAGGTCCTGGGGAGCTGGACGCGACAGCCCATCAGGGACCTGGAACCTGGAACGCTTAGAAGTCAGTCACCCGCCTCACCTCAGCCAGTGAGTGCCAGCCCAGCAGGTGCCGCAGACATACATACATGCACCACGGCCCGCCAGTATTGGGCCACCTCCCATCGCCTTCACAACCCAACTCCCGCGGCCTGCGCTTCCTTTTCTCTCCCCCTTCTCTTCGTCCGACGTTCTCTCCCATCTGCTGTCGCTTCTTCCTTGGTCGCCTCCTAGACTGCCCCTCTGGCATTCGCTTCTGTCCAGCGCCGTTTCGACTTTTGCTTCTGTGGTGTTGGTGCGAATAGCTCTTGCCGCTTCTCCCCACTGGCGGGTCGTCCCCTCACCGTCACGGATAGCCATCCGATGGGCGCATGCATCGTCTCGACATCCGCTCTCTCGACTATCAGCGCACGACGAATCTTGGCATAATCTGGGCCAGAAGCCTATACGACGACGTTTCCCCTCCAGGCCTGCCAGAGCCTTCGCCGACGGCTTGCATCGTCCTGACGCCTCTAAACCAGCCCTGGGTGCGGTATCACTGCATTGCCTCGCTGTCACACAAATAAATATCATCTGCTCGTCTCCCGCATCTCGCTGCAAGCTGCCTTGGCTGGCAGACGTCACTGCCATGGCCGACTCTACCTCTTCCCATCCGTACGGCGCCGAGCCCGCACCACCACAAGTGAGTAAGATGCGTTTTGGCCATCCTCCAGAAGCTTCATTCCACTGACCGTTGCGCAGCCCTCCTCCGCCTCAACGATACCAGCGTCGATTCCTACCACCAACTCCGTCCCTCTGATGTCCTCGCCCGCGCCATTACTCCGTCCTGCCATCCCCGGTGGCCGCAGTGGTGGTCGGCCGCCCAGACTCGGCTTGGCCATTCCCCCGTCTCCCAATGTCAAGCCTGTAGGCAACCAGCCTGGCCAGCCAGCCCCATCGAGGCCGACACTCCCGACGCTGCACCTGGCCACCCCGATGGGAAGTCAAGTAACGCCCTATGAGCAGCCGCACAGGATACAGGGCGCCCAGCCTGGCCACTCGGCCGACGGCGGCAGCGAGAGCAGCGCTGCCCACTCGCGATCTGGAAGCTTTGGGCCGCTGGATGGACGGGCAAGCAACCCCACCTCCGCCGGTTCGCAGTATTCAGCGTTGTCGTTTGCCTCTCAGTACGGTATCCCGGTGTCGAGGGTGCAAGGAACTCCGGATCCTGTATCAGCGGTGGGGTCCATGTACTCGGAGAGAAGCGAGGGCGGTGTATCCATGGAGAGAGACGGCAGTCTGCAAGGCCTGGAGGCTTTTGACCAGCTTAGCCTGGAGCGGGCGAGGAATGCTGATGTCGAGGAGCTGGACGATGAAGGATGGAGAATCGCCAGTATCGAGAAAAGAGTCGTGGAGTTGGGCAACTTGGGCGAGGGCGCTGGAGGTGCTGTAACCAAATGCATGCTCAAGGGCGGCAAGACGGTATTTGCGTTGAAGGTACGAATACTATCTAACAAGCGCTCGTTCTAGGACCACAGGCTCACATGAAGAAACAGGTCATCACCACGAATCCAGACCCCGATGTCAAGAAACAAATTGTTCGAGAGCTGGGCTTCAACAAGGAGTGTGCCTCAGAGCACATCTGTCGCTACTATGGTGCGTTTGTCGACCCATCCACAGCCACCATCTCCATCGCTATGGAGTTTTGCGAGGGTGGCTCTCTGGACAGCATCTACAAAGAAGTCAAGCGGCTAGGTGGGCGGACAGGCGAAAAGGTTCTTGGCAAGATTGCCGAAGGCGTGCTTGCGGGACTCACGTACCTGCACACTCGTCGAATTATCCATCGAGACATTAAGCCATCCAATATCCTCCTTTGCCGGGACGGAGCCGTGAAGTTATGCGACTTTGGCGTTTCTGGCGACTTTGGCACAAAGGGCGAGGCGAACACTTTTATTGGAACCAGCTATTACATGGCTCCCGAACGAATCACGGGCCAGTCGTACACCATCACCTCTGATGTGTGGTCGACGGGCGTGACATTGCTTGAGGTTGCACAGCACCGGTTCCCCTTCCCGGCTGACGGGACCGAGATGCAGCCACGGGCTGGACTGATTGATCTCCTGACGTACATTGTGAGGCAACCAGTGCCGAAGCTCAAGGATGAGCCGGAGATGGATGTTTACTGGAGCGACAACTTCAAGTACTTTATTGAATGCTGGTAAGTCTTCTCTTTGAGCTCTGCTATACACGGCGGCATGCTAACGCGCCCAATAGCTTAGAGAAGCAGCCGAACCGCAGAGCAAGTCCCTGGAAGATGATGGAGCACCCCTGGATGGTTGATATGAGGGCCAAGCGCGTCAACATGGTCAAGTACCTGTCCTTTGTCTGGGGTTGGGATGCGCAACCTGCTGCAGCATAGAAGCCTTGCCACGAGTGAAGCTTCTCGCAGGCTTTACTTAAACAGCCAAATGCAATGGGAAGGGCGTGCCTAGCACCTTGGCCAGGTTTGGTCGACGATCAACGAAGGCTCTAGCCAATAGAGGTTTGGAAAGATGGGTGATGACGGAATATTGGGTGGCCACGCAGATTGGCCGGGCATTTCACGATGAGGAAGATCTGTCACGGCCTCCGAAATGATAGCATTCAAACGCAAGCCTGTATCAGCGGACAGGATACCTTTGACGGAACGAGCATACTGCATCTCGAGCCGGATGGGCTGGTACCCCCCTTTTTTCCTTTGGAAAGAATGAATGAACACTGGGCAGACTTTGTGGTTTCCTTTTTCCCTTTCGCACCTCAGGGTTGGGCAATGCAGCAGCGACTAGACTTGTGCGTCAAAGCATGAAATGGCAAGCCGTACACGTGGGGGCGATGTTCCAGTATATGCGACGATGCACAAGGGAGCGTTTGTGCGGGAAGAGAAGTTTGTAGAGAGAAATAGCTAAACACCAGCGGCATTGTGTCAACCCTTGCGCGTTGGTGGTGTGTATGTGTGCTCGATGTGAGACTACGTGCAATACCAGAGACAAGATCTCCACCAACATTCGGATACGATTAGCATGGGGCCCCTCTCACGCAAATCGTTTTGAGATGGCGCAGTAGCCGCATTGGACCTACGATTGTCAATGCCCCAACTTGGGATAGGGACCAGGTCTTTCTAACACTGATTATAATGCTTACGCTCACATGATTGCGACTCTCCGAACCCACTGACTGGCATATTCCAAGAAGCGAATTGCCAGTTCTGTTTCGAACACGCAAAACACGTCACAGAGGCACGACCCATTGTTAAAACTCGGCGCCAAAAGGTTCAAGGTCCCATTTACCGGTGCTCGAATGCGCTACTATCCCAATGGCTACTGATGGTATCGGCCATTGTCATCATGGCCACCCAGAACGCCGACCATGCCCCAAGTTTTGATATCCGTCCCATCTAGTAGAAGAAGCCGATGATCTTGCCGGCGACGTGCTTTCGGCGGGCCTCCTCGTGGTCCATGATACCAGCAGAGGTGGTCAGGATGACATAGCCGAACTGACGGGCGGGAAGCAGCTTGACGACCCACTTCTCGAGGTCGGCCAGGCGGACGTTGTAGCGGGGAGAAATGACACCGGTCTTGTTGAGACGTCCGTTCAGCTGAACGACGATCTTGCCGGATCGGTGGTCGTCGACCTCCTCGAACTCGCCAATGTAGCCTGTGGAAAAAACACTTGTCAGCGATGTTGCGACAGACTCAATGTTGTGACAGTACAGGGTAAGATTTTTCAGACACAACATAAACGAGGCCACCGTGAGCTTCAATATATCGGCAACTTATAGGGGCTGAGCCGTGGTGCGGAATCGGCCGTCGCCCTAGTTATCATGCCGAAGCGTGGTGGCGGGGAGGGAGAGTGTGCAAGGAAGCGGGACGTCTGTCACATACCGTGGCGCTGCATGACCTGGAGGAACTTGACAATGACCTTGGAGCTGGGTCGGATCATGACCTGGCGCTTGCCGGCCTTCTCGGCGTTGTTGATGGAGTTGAGGGCATCGTGGAGGACCGAAGTGCGAACCATTTTGGCGGTATTGTGAGGCTGGAGATTCTCAAGTCGAAACTGGAAATGAGGTATCTGCCAACAAATCGATGTTAGCCTCGTGCGGCCGTGAGCAGGGAGAGTGCCCTCGGCGATCGGTCGAGGAGGGTTCTGCCGCCCATTGCTGGAGAAAAGCCCGTATCAAGAGCGGCCGCCCGCCGGTGCGCGTCGTCGCATCGCCTCACCGGGGACGGCGCTCAGGATTGTTCTCTTCTGTCGCGACCAGAGGCATCATCCTGCTGTGTCCGAATCGCCGTCAGCGGTAGCAACATACATACCTCAGTGTTTTTGTTTGGTTGGTCGGGTGGGGGAAAGCCGCGAGAATTCGTGAGGCGGAAAAAAGTGTCTGGCGCACACGTTCGGTGGAGTGGAGAGTGGAGACTCGTGTGCCCTGGTGGTCCGTGCACGTAAAAATGCCCTAATTGTGCGCGCACTCGGACGCCCGCCTGTCGGCAAATCTCCGCTACTCTCAAATCCTGACACAAAGACGCAAATTCGTCCTCCAACTCCTTCCTTTAACTCTACATTAAATCTTCGAGGATCGCCCGACGAGATAAACATTCAAGATGGTGAGTCTCCGCCTCCACCAGCCGCGAGCCCGCGACGACCGGTCCTTTCCCCGCACCCCGGGCGTCACGTCGCCGCGGCTCTACCACGCCGCTGAAGGCAAGGCTAACACGACGCCCAACAGTCGGACGTAGAAGAGAACAACGCCCCCGAGGTTGCCGCCGATGAGGTCGAGGTTTCCGCCGACGCCCCCAAGGGCCAGATGTCCGTCTTGGACGCCCTCAAGGGTGTTCTGAAGCTGGCTCTGATGCACGACGGCCTTGCCCGCGGTCTCCGTGAGGCTTCCAAGGCCCTCGACCGTCGCCAGGCTCACATGTGTGTCCTGAACGAGAACTGCGAGGAGGAGGCCTACAAGAAGCTGGTCGTTGCTCTGTGCGACGAGCACAAGATCCCCCTGATCAAGGTTCAGGACGGCAAGCAGCTCGGCGAGTGGGCCGGTCTCTGTACGTGCTATCGACCGCCGACTCCGCAGCGATAAGTGGCTAACAAGATGTTTCCAGGCGTTCTCGACCGCGAGGGCAACGCCCGCAAGGTCGTCAACTGCTCTTGCGTCGTGGTCAAGGACTGGGGTGAGGAGTCGCAGGAGCGTTCCATCCTCCTGAACTACTTCCAGACCTCGCAGTAAATGCGCATGAACGGCGTTGATTTGAAGGGTATAGAGGCGCGGTTTTGTTTTGAGACTGCTGGACACGACTTTTGCGGTTGTACTCTAGCCACTTCAGTTGGCATCTGGATGGATTCAAGCCTCAGGCGACACGTTCAATCGTGCTCGAGAGGAAATGGAAAATAAGGAACAAAAAAATTCGACCTCACGCACTGCCGCTGATGGATTTGTCGCATGTGATGTGTGATGTATGGCTCCTGTGACTATTTGCGACCCTCGACCTACTCCATGTCAGCAAGCTTCATCCATCCCAGCGGTTCCGGATGAGCCTACCATAATTATGTGATAGCCGAATCCCGTTTTCGCTTCGCCAATCTTAGGACTGGTGGTCGAACTCGGCTCCAGCGCAAAGGCGACTTCTTCAAATTTGGGATCCAGACTGCCCTTGCCCTTCCAGCCCAAAGAGCCTCCTACAGTGAAGCAATTGCACCATCAGTCCAGGGTCTCGTTAGAAACTGGCGGAGCGCTGCGTGGACACGTTACCTTGCCTGGCCTTGTCCTCGGAGTAGTTGCGGGCTACCTCGTCGAATTTGACGCCCTCGTTTAGCTTTGCCAAAGCCTCCTCCTTCTTTGCGTGTTTCTCGCACTGTCTTCTCGATTAGAAAGTACCGCGTTGCACGCGTCCAGGAATGCATACCAAGATGTGACGGACGTTGATGGACTGCGCGCCTTTGGCTTTACCCCCCGCTGCCTCCTTGTCTGTGTCGCCGCCTTTGCCTTTTCCCGCAGCCTTTTCGCCGCTTTTCTTGTCGTTTTTGCCCATGCTGCAGACTGGGACGTGTCGTGTTGTAGAAGGATGAAGGTATCTGGCGGTATGTGAGCGGAGGAGTTGGAATTGAAAGACCTATCGCGAGCTGCCCCACCTTGGACCCTGAAAACGGATCGTGACGCACTTGAGCACCTCACGTCAGCATCAACACTTGCGCGGACCATCACTTCACCCTGGCAATTGCTCATGGCAAGTGTGCATCTCTTCAGGTATGCGAGAAGTTGGCGCACTGAATCTGTATCGTGTGCTATGATGCACCTTCGCCTACAAGAGTCGCGCTGTGAGAAGCACCTCTAAGTATACGGTTATGGGCGTTCATATGAAATAGAATCTCGGTGTAATGGCTTGAAGTAATAGAATGAAAGACAAAAACAGCGAAAGATGGCAGAAACTGCAAATGACAAGAAACATACGAAGAAGAATGAGGCTGGGGCCTTTGCAAACCAGAAGGGGTAGGAAAATTCCCGTTTACATTCTTAGACTCGGGATCACGTTTCCGACTTCTACATTGGTCAAGGCCGACTGGCCGCTCTGGCTTGGTGTCGCAAGCTTCAGCTCCGTGCTCGGCTCCAGCGTGCGCTTTCGCCGCTCGAGGTTGACTCTCTCTTCCGCCTGGTCATCTTGCAGTCTGATGATTTTTGGTCGCCGCGTCTGCCGGACCTTGTCCCCCACGTATTGCCGAAGCAGCCGCCAGTCAACCAGCTGCGGAGGCTATCAGAGTCAGTCGAGTCACAAAACTACGAGACGTGCGGCGAACCGCCGAGACGGAGCGGTTATTTGTTCATGGCAGCCCCGCGAGACATGGTGCCGGTGTATTCGAGCACCCTGCGGGTGTTGCTCCAATGGATGTTGATGACCGAACGGCGCTTGAAGACTTGCTCTTCATGAGCTAGCCCATCTCATTAAGTTAACCTTTATTTTCAAGCAGGTTCATCACGTCCAGGTCTTTCCCAAGTATAGAGAACATATTGTCAAGTCGTATACATTTCATCGGCATAGACAGGCGTGATTACCACAAATCGAAGGGATTCACGCTCACAGTTACGGGGCAAGACGACGAGTGACGCGTCTATCTGCCTGTGCTGCGCACATTCGCTGGCTTCGCAAGGGCTTGCCAGCCGTCTAGCTGAAAGTGGCCCAGGTCCCTGGCGATGATGCGCAGCTTGCCGAATGGCACATCTCGTCTTGAGACACTGCGGGCGCAAAGAAGGTCGAGACGTTCCAGCTTGCAAAGGTCGCCGACGGTAGGGCGCCTCGCGTTATGTGTTAAGACAATAAGCAATTGGATTGAGGGCGCATCGGAGCTAGGATACTATGCCGTCTTCAGCAGATCCAATGAACGCGTTCACTTCGTACAAATCTACCACTGCAAATGCTTCGTAGTTTGTAAGTGCTCCGCGGTGGTCAAGAAGCCTATCTTTCACCGCCTGCTTGTTCTTTCGAGCTTTAGCGTTGACCGCTTTCTGAACACGACCCAATTGCTAAATACTGCCGACAAAACCAAATTGGTCGCAAAAATCGCCCCGCCGCATTCTGAGCTTTAGACTCCCAAACTCGACAGCAGAGCCTGCACCGCTTTGACTGACAAGCCTTATTTCTCCCATCCACCGGCATCAGTGACAACGTTGCGACCATGGCCGACCAATCGCACCACAGTTCGCGGGGCACCGCGTCTCACTCGCGGTCAATTGGCATCACCAAGCGAGCCACTCCGCTCGCCTTTGCTTGGACAGGCGAGCAGCGGGTGCGGTGAGTGCGCGCGAGCAGTCGCTAGCCTCCAAATGGGATCCGAACTGACGTCCGAATAGCTTCTCAGACTTTCAAGTGAATGAGATTCGCAAGGATGGGTCTGTTGTGCACCTGCGGCATATCGGAATGGACGACGAGCCGAAGCAGGTGAGTACGTCCGGTGACTGGCCGGGTTTTCTGGTGCTGATGCTCCAAAGCAGTCGCAAGAGACATCCGATCGACTTTCAGCAGAGGGCCAGCCAAAAATTGAAGCATCTAACAACGCAGAGGCTGTTGAGCCCGCACAAGGGGAGCAGAAGACCGAAATCCCGCCCTCGGACGTAACCATCCTTACAAGCTTGGCGGGGGAAAAGTTTGCGCAAGAGCTGGTACAACTATTTCAGGGAGAGTCAGGCGCAGATGGGGAGAGAATCACTTCAGTCACGTCTGGGCCCTTCGATGACAAGTCCAAGCGCGGTCAACTTCATGGAGAAGTTCGTCGCATCTTCAATTCTAGGATCGAGACATCCACAAACCATTCTGGAGTCATTATCGCTACTAAGGTGTCATCTTCACGAAAGGGCAAGAAACGGAGCCGAGGTGCTCGTGGCCAGGGAGATGACAAGCCGACGGGAGAGTACCTCCACTTCACACTGTACAAGGACAACCGCGACACGATGGACGCAGTCAATCAGGTTGCGCGCGTGCTGCGAACAAAGCCTCAGTCGATTGGCTACGCTGGAACCAAGGATCGGCGAGCTTCGACTGCTCAGAGATGCTCCGTACGGTACACAAGAGCGAGAGCTTTGGCGGGTACAAATGGCAAACTCTGGGGCGTCGCGACCGGGGACTACGAATACCGAGATGAACCCATCCATCTGGGCGAGCTTTTGGGTAATGAATTTGTCATCACGCTCAAGAACTGCAACTTTGTGGGCGAATCTCCCGAGCAAACAGTCTCCGAAAAGCTAGAGACGATGAACGCGCAGGTCCAGTCAGCTCTGGATCATATGGCCACGCATGGTTGGATCAATTACTTCGGACACCAGCGCTTCGGAACACACCAAATCGGAACGCACGAGATCGGAAAGTTGATCCTCGGTGAAAAGTGGGAGGCAGCCGTCATGGCACTTCTATCGTACGACTCCGACATTGCTGCAAAGGCGGCGGCGGGCGAGGTCCCCCCCGAGGCTACCAAGAGAGACGACTATGCCCGACACCACGCCTGCATGCTATTCAAGACTGGCAAGGACACGGCAAAGGCGGCTCAGATCATACCCGGGCGGTACACGGCTGAGACGTGCATCATTCGCCACTTGACCAGGCTCGGCACTGGGTCCATGAAGGATTTTGCCGGCGCGTTGACGCACATTACGAGGGGGCTGCGGTCCATGTATCTCCACGCGTACCAGTCCCATATCTGGAACCACGTCGCGAGCAAGCGCTGGGAGCTGCACGGCGAAAAGGTCGTTAAGGGCGACCTCGTAATCGCCGAGGGTGGTGCTGTTCCCCTCGTCAGCGGTCAAGACCAAGACGGAGACGACATTGTAAACCCCGTCGAGGAGGGTGATGACGACGCCGTCCGTGCCCGGCCCCTGTCTGAGGAAGAGGCGTCCAGCGGCCGATACACCATCCACGACGTGGTGCTCCCCTCGCCTGGCTACGACGTTATATACCCGGACAATGAAATTGGCGCGTTTTACGAGGAATTTATGGGACGCGAAGACAACGGCAGCCTCGACCCGCACAAGATGCGCCGTCTGCGTCGCGAGTTCAGCCTTCCCGGGCGATACCGCAAGCTGATGAACCGCTTCCTCGCCAAGCCGAGCATCGAGTTCAGGCTTTACGCCGATGACATGGAGCAGATGCATCCCACGGACCTGGACATTATCAAGGCTGAGAGGAGCAGTGGCGGCGATGGCATCAGCAATGGCAAGCGCAGGCGAGATGACGCCGAGGACGAGGGCGCGAGCAAAAAGGTCAGGGTTGAAGGGGAAACCGGCTCGAAAGTTGGCGAAGATGGTGGACCAGCTGAGGCCAGTGGCTCGACTGAGACGGCCGACGCGGCGCCAGCTGCTGAGCCCACCAAGATTGCAGCAGTTGTCAAGTTCCAGCTCGGGAGCAGCGCCTACGCGACCGTCACCCTGAGGGAGCTCATGGGTGACTTGCCCGACGAATCAGCCAACTGTAACCCCGTTGAGGAACAGCCTGCAGTGGGCGCATGATTGGAGCATGTATAGTAGCCAGATTTTGAATAAAAGGCTTATAGAAGAACCCTTGCCAGAAGACTTGATGGCGCATTTAATGACCTTGGTTGCTTACACCAACTCCGTTCTGGCGGAGGGCCGCCCGTCACTTCCATATAATGTCGCAATGTACTCGTACGTCAGAGCGACATACAACCAAGGCCCTCCAGACACTTATACTCCTGTCCCTTGCCGGGCTGGAAAGCCACTGCTGCGTCTAAGCGATGAAGTCGGCTCGGCACCTCAGCATGGTGTCGTCTGTCGTCGTGGATAAGAGCTGGGGGCCATCTGGCGAATTTCGTATTTTGATTGGGCAGGGACGCTGCAGTAGGACTGCCCCTCGGCTCCACTTAGTCTCGCGCACATTTACTAATTCAAGGCCTTCTTAGTGCTCAATAAGTTCTCCCTATCACAATCAGCGGCCTAAGCCACATTCGACGGTCGAGTAGTTTAACGGTAAAACGATGCCTTCACACGGCATAGCCCCGGGTTCGATTCCCGGCTTGACCTTTTGCATTTGCTACCTGCCACCTGCCCGCCTCCCTTGCGACGGTCCCCCCCCCCCC
>JALHBY010000286.1:12307-23449 GCA_024340155.1 Tolypocladium pustulatum
GGCGATTCGTTGGGATTTCTTCCATCGGGCGTACAGCGAGAGACCAGAGTGGATTGAGAAAGCACAACAACTTGTCAATGACATCTGGCAGGAATACAAAAAGCTGCTTTTTCAGTTCCAACGGGAAGGTTTTGATGATATGCGGCCGGCAAAGCGGGCCAAGGAGGCAGAAATGGAAATGGATACATTTCCTCGTACCTGGACAGCTTCAAATAAACGGCGACGGAAAGTGCACGACCTGGCACGGGCGATGAGCTTGATCGATGGCTACACTTGGCCGATCCTGTTGAGAAGAATTGCGATCCATTCCTATACTGGTTCATCAAAAAAGGTTCGACTATCCTCGTCTAACGCGCATGGCCATAGACATACTCTCTGTGCCGCCTATGGCTGCCGAATGCGAGAGGGTGTTTTCCTCGTGTGGCAGCATGGTCTCGGCGAAACGCTGTCGACTACAGGCCGAGACAATTGCGATTACCCAAACAGTAAGATCATGGCTACGGGCGGGATTATTGGATGATTACGATGGACTGCTGAAAGATCTTGTGGCGGAGGACACTGACGACCTGTGATGCGTCAGGCACTTATCCGCGGCACGATCTGTTCATTGAGGGTCTTCAATCATTATCATTTCATTGTTAGCCCCACAATGATCATTATCATCATAGGGAGCCCATAGGGTCGCGCCCGGGGCGCGCCTCTAAGTGTCGCACCCGTAGGGCTTAGGATAGATTAGTTAAGCGTAACTAATCCGTTCCGGAGCGGTACGACGTTCTACCGTCGTTCTGACTATTTATCCGGTCATGCGCAGGCGGCCCGTTCCGCGGCCGTCTGCCTAGGTCGTCACATATTAACATATAACACACACCCTTATCTTACTATAGCGCGGGGGCTTTTTAACAGGGAAAAAAGTACGATCAAGAGTACCTTTTTACTGTTAATAACACTTTTTTCCTCTTTAGGTACTCTTAGATAAAGTTCTAGGACTAAGCACAAACGCATTTACATAAATAAACATAAAAATAGGTGATTCTTAGCATTTAATAATAATGTAACATAGTAGCATGTAGAGATTGCATTAGGCCGCTATAAGAGCGACAGTAGCATGTGTTAAACGAGCCATAGATCGCCGACGAAGAACAAGCTTTGCATAATACCGCTGACATCAGATGCGGAAGTTGCTTAGAACAAAATCTGATTGCTTTTAGCATTATACTACCTCGGTGAGTGACGGCGAAGGCCGATCTCTTAGCTAGCTAATAAGGCTTTTGGAGCGTATGTACTTCGCACATGCCCAATGGGTATCAAAGGCAGCACTAGCTCTCTGAGAGACACATTTGCCCGAAGCTGCCCGCCCCGCTAGGCTCCGCCACCAAACCTGGAGCTTGTGCTCCGTACTCCGTACTCGTAGCCTGGTGTGGTGTGATTCAGGTAAACTTCTTAGTCCGTGTGGGCGTAATCCTACTGATCATGAGCGGGACCCATTGCAATGCAATGCAATGCAATGCGATGCAACACAATTATTCCGTCTGCGGGGAACAATTACACCGACGCCGGAAGAGATTAGCATGTTGGTAAGCTCCTTGGATGACGCGTTGGCCCGATTGCTGGCGTCGTCGATTTATCTAATACATTCATCACGTACAGTTCATGCCGTACAGTTCATGCCGTACAGTTCATGACGTTTACTTTTAAAATCCATGCTCTGCACGTCATCGGGTCCAATCCTTGCCCTACCGACAGATACTGTGCCACGCCCCCGTTTTATTGGCACGGGTTTCTTTGTCCATCTGCGATCGCAATCGAGGCTGCTGATTTGATCAAAACTGCTACATACCATCTTCTACTTTGGTGGCACGTGTCTCCTTTCTACTCGTCCACGTGGCCACGAGTGCGCTACAAGTGACAGACTGCTTCTCTAGCTACCCTCAATCTATTGCGTATGATCTCTCTCAGGTCCTTCCTATTCTGTCACAGAGCAGGGAAGTTACAATTATGTGAATGCGCGCATAGAGTCTTGGTGTGTAAATTACCACGCCTCCCTCATTTAGTAAGTGGGGTAGCCTGAACCTTTTATAGGTACCGAGGCTAGCTGTGGAAACTCTTTAACATGTGAGTTGGGCCTAGGATGTTCCCGCCACCGCAAAGTGACTCGTTCCTCGTCGAGGCCAGAACCAGCCACTTTTCTGATGTGGTCCCGCACCCCGGGGAGCAGCCCTCAATTGCTGCATCAACGCCGTCGTCTTATATGCTTACCCCTGACATATCTTCGTGTTGTGATAGGAAGTCAGCATCCCTCAGTAAACGACCAATCGTATATATATACACGCAATGCTGTCACCCAAGCCCAACCTGAAATTTATTGAGCGCAAACTTTTGTTCTCATAACCTTGGCCGAAATGTCACAACCGTCTACAACAACTGAAGTTGAACTCTTGCTTGCAAAGTGTGTAGGGAAGACCGTGATGATTCCTGACTTATTCACTCTTTGCCCTTCTTGGCACCCGACATGTAGTCTCTTCGATGAAGATGTCGAAAAACAAGTGGAAAGCTGGCGTCAGAAGTATGTTATTGTCAAAGTCATTGATTCTAACTCTTCCCTACCTACTCACCATATCTTTTAGATGGATTAATGATCCAACGACCCTCAAGCGGCACAGGACTGCTAACCCAACACTTTTTGCTCGGGCTTTTGCTCCGAACGCAGCCTTAGCTGAATTGACGACTTTCGCAATTTGGGTAGCTTGGGTAAGGATATAGATTAATGTCGATATGATTACTGATAACTAAATGCTTTACCAGACTTACTACTGGGATGATGGTGAGAAAGACATTGCCCCAAGGCATAACTGCTTATACCAAAGTCTCAAACCACAGCTCTCGATTTTGGGGAATTCGACAATCAACCTGAAAATGTGGAAATACTTAGACGTGAGACTATCGAATGCCTTCGGCAGAGTCTGTTAGGTGGCAGCGATCCTGACGCTGGCCCTGCGGCTTTGGCGCCAACGTACTTGGCGGCACAGTCATTTTACGAGATTGGCATCGAGCTGCGCCAGAAAACTAAATCCGGTAAGTTCTAGGGAGTTAAGTGAATTCTCCTACAACTAATAGGTGCAAAACAGTATCTTTGCAAAGATATATCCACGCGACCGCCGTCAAATCTGTGGATGCGGTCGTGAGGCTTCAGCAAGACTTCGACAAAGGGAAGATTTTGGACATTGATACATACTATGCCATGCGCTTAGATACTTCAGCAATGCTACCAACTATGGCCGTTATTCTGTCAGTGGACCTAAGCCTATACGCGGTCCCATTTTCAGAAAAAGCTAATAGCATCTAGCTATACACACCAAATCCCTTTCCCAGACTGGTTTTTCGAACATGAGTTGGTCAAGGAGGCACTGCAGCTGGTCGTCATTATTGTATCGATGTGAGTTCCAATTACATTATCGAACTTTCAGTAGAAAGCTAACAGTAACATAGTTCAAATGATATCTTGTCTGCCCGTGGTGAGCTAGTATGCAGACGATGGTAGTCCTTTGCAGTAAACTGCTCCATCTGACAGATAGTAGCAACGCAAACACGTCGACAATATTATACCGTTGCTCGTTCATCATAAAGATATTACAGTTCAAGAAGCAGTTTACGACGCGGCTAAGACAATTAGTCAATCGTACCTGCGATTTCAGGAACTCCAGCCCAGGGTTCTTCAACTGGGACAGAGTTGTAACATCGAATACGCGGTACAGAAGTTTATAAGTAGCTGTAAAACCGCCTGTGTTGGCAATCTCCACTGGTCGTGAGTAGTACCATCCATATCATAGACCGAGGGTGAACACTGATTCCTTTACAAGCTACTGCAACGGCCGATACGTGCCTTACAAACCCTGTCAAGGGGAAAGAAATGTATCAGTGGTTCTTGGAGAAGATCTCCCAAGGCATTGAGATACGGTTCGCGAGTTGATCATTGGTGGACCGATCATTGTTTTCCAAAACTGTATTCTCGCAAAGTTGCCCAGGTCCGCTATCTGGCTGCACATCGAAGGGACTCGTAAAAACCATAGTGCAATCTTGGTTGGCAGAAGCTAGAAACCTATTACAGCACATTAAGCAGACTTCTCTCCACTATACCAGTTTGGCCCTGCATCCAGAGTGTTGATGGGAATGGTTCGAACGCAACTGGGGTGATCGGGCAGACTGGATAAACAAGGCTCAGAGGATCGTGCATGATGTCTGGTGTGCTGTGTATCGAGAGATTACTTCTTCGGCAGAAGCAGCACTGCAACAGAACCCGTGGTAAAATTGTGAAGACTTTCTGGCAATTCGTTCGAACAATTTCCCGACCGCTATGCAGCCCCAACTGCAGACCAACATGGACTCTTGTCAGGCCAAGACGTATACCTGCATTGGATAACGCACTGTGAAACCGACCACGGCTCGGTTGATGTTTCCATTGTATACTGGCACGATGGACCTGTCGCGAATAGCACTTGACTTCCTGACCATACAGCCAATGCCTGCCGAATGCGAGCGTCTTTTCTGCAGCAGGCAGAATGGTCACTCCTCTCCAGCGCTCTTCATTTCCGTTGCCATGGTATCCTGTTGGCTTCGCTGCCATCTTGTCATTTAGGCCTTCTTGTAGTGGTTCCAGAGGGAGTGCTCCATGGTATTCTCTCGACTTGCCAAGGATCGACCAACTGCATCATGATGGACTCTGCTTTCACCTTCGCCGGCGGCCTCTTCGCTACCATCTACTATACTCCGATACTTTTAATCCGTCCAGGGAACTGTTCCACCCATGAGCGGCATGGTGCCCTGCCTTATATCACTGCCATCACCATCTCTGCGATTCTAGCGGCGTCCTTGTCAGCATCACGGGACACTACTAGCCGATGTTTATTGGTGGTGGCGCCGTTAAGACGTTTATTACTGACCTCTTATGCACGCTTAACATAGATAAGTCCACTGAGAAGTGAAATGCTTACCAAATCAATGCCTGTGCCGGTTACGGTATAACTTTCCATATCTCTATCTTTACTATCCAAGGATCTATATCATTCAGTGAACTAGCTTCAGCTATTAGCATGCCTCTTTATAAGTCATTTTATATAAGAACTTAATATGATAGCAACCCGGCCCTTAACTTATAGCAAGTCTTCAAGGGCTTTGACAGCGCTTTCCTGGTATTTGGAGCCGAATCCGACTTCATTAACCGAATGGTGCAGCACGTCATCAAAAATGCTCCGTGGATCAGCAAGCCAATGCTTATCCTCGCAAGTGCGACAGAGATTCGGAACGCATTCCCTATAGATCAGCAACTCGCCGTCTCCAGCGGCTATATGGCGAGTTCGAAAGTTATTGTTGCCAGTTGCATCACATGCATTGGAGTTGCCACATTGGTAGGGCTCGCTGAAGTTCTCATAGCCCTGTCTCTGCCAAGCGCTCGATAATGCTGAGACAACTTGGTGAGTCGAACATCACGATATCGCCAACCCGTAACAGATACTGTCTGGCGTTGCAACAAGCTTTCTTTTTTTCTTTGAAGACCCGCACGACTACACCCAGCCATTCAATTTAGCGAGAAAGCCACTTAACTTGACCTAATCGGGTCTGAGGCCTTGCAGAATGCAGGCAGGAGTGTCCATCTGGCATTACGTATTTAGTTCAGCTCAATTACGCTCTGTGATTATAAGATCGAGAGCCGGTCCATTGCTTGATTCACTAGGTTCTTCTGTCCGACTTTTGCCAAGTTTGCAATGCATGATTAACAAAGGACTCGATAGAAGATCCAAACTAGAGGATTTGAAACAAATGCTGGCACCAGGGTTAGAGAAAGCAACGCACCAGTCCTCGAGCATTCCTCTCGATTATCCGCAACTTATACTAGCATTCTGTCTAACGATTTGTGTATACCCTCGCTTATTGTTCGGCCTCCTTCAATGCTGTCCGCCATGCTCTTTGCGCGCGCTACGAGGTCGTGGAGCACGTTGCGGGTGTATTCGAAGCTGCCAGTGTCCTCCATATACTGGACTGCATATCGCTTGACGGCAAGGTCGGTAGTCTTTTGCTTGAGAATATGAAGCAGCTGCAGGTTGGCTGGGTCATGATGTATGCTGTGTATGACAGGCAAAGAAAACTTTCCCTCGGTCAAATCCTCGCAAATACCCTTGTTGATGACATACTTTATGGCGAAGAGGTTTTGGTGGTCATCACTGATCTAAAATATGAGACCCAGAAGACTAACCAACGGCACGTAGTCTGGTGGGGCCTGTTTACTGAACTCTGCATGCATGAGCTTGATACCGAGCCGGAACAGGCCACCAGTCTTGTTGCCCACCATCTTCAGATACTCATTCTCAGTCGGACAGATCAGTGTATCACGCCAGTATAGGTCATACCCTGGCTGCGGTGCAGTTGCAATAGCACGTCGGCAAAGATGCCCGTAATTTCCGGGCCACTTGACTTTTGGAGCTCCCTGAGGGCACGAAAATAAAAGTAGTTGGCGCTGTTGATGGTCTGAGCTACGCCGAAAATGCTGTGCGCAACTGGAGACCCTCGGCGCAACAGCGAATTGTCCTTCATGTCGTCAATCAGTAAGGATGCCGTATGTAGCATGCCAACCACCCGTTGAATGATATGAAGACGATACAGAGGGACCTCTAGCCACGTATTGAAGGCGTTGATCATCTGCGTGCGGATATTCTTGGCGGGGCGCGTATTCAAATAGTCATGGGGGTCGGAAACCAATTTTTGCTCATTATTCGACCAAGTGTGGGTAGGCGTTGAGGGATAGATAAGTCTCTGGAAGACGAGTGAGCCTGCACAGAACGCGCCTTGGGCTTCAAAGGGGGCGAAAAACTATCCGGCAACGATGTTGTATAGCTTCGGCCGCCGAGCGACTCTGGTCCTTGTGCTTGAGTGTAGTCTGCCATGATGGATGAGGTAGTGGAGTGGTAGTGCTTGAGTCGATACTGAGTAAGCCCTGGCGAACTGTTTCCGTGCGCTCGCAAGAGGAGGCCATTTAGCGACAAAGGATCCAGTGTGGGAACCAAATAGGCAAACGACCCTAAAACAACACTTTTGAGTACTGCCTTAGCAATGAGAGCTGATCAAAATACAGAGCCTTGCCGACATACAACGCATTTATATAGCCATCGGGCTGGGATATCATTATCTTGTATACTCAGACTACGCCCAATCACTCTTTCCTCTTCTAGGTCTGCTACGATCAGAGAGGCTCAACGCACTTCGGGCTATGCTGAATTCTACGCGAGCCCTGTGCCAGACACATCGCTCGGGAGTTATATGCATGCATCACAATGTTCCAGGCGTCCTGCGCTAGAACTGCACGGGCTGAGCTGACATGTGCTAATCACTGCTCTAGTAGTAAGGGAAGTCGATTACTTTCATGCTTTAAAGCAAAGACATAAATGTATATAACCAACTGTCAGTACTTCTAAGTAAAATCTGCTTTTTGTACGCTATAAGGTAAAAGCTTGCCACTTATGCCAGACGATTGTGCATTTGTGAATGCGTTAATAGTATATATGGTCTCGATGAGAAAGAAAAATGTAACGTTCTCTGCATCGGAGAGGGCCGAGACGTCAGTGGTCGTGAAATCTACTGCAATGCCAGCGCACAAATGAAATGTTCTGTGCGTGGCACAGTATCAGGACAATAGGTGAGCATTTAGGTGCCTCCGACTTTAGTCACTGGCGGAAGAGAACATCATGATCATCATCACCACTACCACCATCATAGCCCAAAGCTCATGCGATAGTAGGCTGTCTTGATATAGTAGGCCGAGCATCACCTCCTTGCCCTTTAGGCCCAGGAAAACGGCGTTAAGTTGACCTACTATAAACTGCTTATGCGTGCGACCATGCTGGTTGCGTACATCTCAGCAGTTTGCCCGCATTTATCAGTGAAACTAACCAGTCATACTAGATGGGTTATGAGTTGCCCTTCTCTAGCTTGAACAAGGCTGCTTCTTTCATACGTTAGTGCTCTCAGATGTCTCCTGGTTTCCCCTCCGCATTGTTCTCATATCTCTTCGTCAATTAGCCACTGCACCAGGCAAAAGTCTGATGCACATCCTGACAGGTGCACTGTCAATTGGCCTTTGCACCGTCTGTCTGCCAACATGACCCTGACGTGGAGTGTTGGTCTTTGTCACAAGCAGCAAGTCGGCTCTGCAGCTACGGGGTATCGGTTCGGTATGGTTGTTCCCTCCAGGCGGAATAAGTGGCATTGCACTGCATTGCATTGCATTACATCGGGTCCCGTGCATGATCATTAGACCACACCCATGAGCTTTGATAAGGAATGTAACCAGCATCACAACAGGCTACAAGTTATGGAAAGGTGGCGAAGCTTGGTGGGGCGGGAGCAGGCTTCTCGCAAGTGGGACTTGTCGTGGAGTAGAGGTTTGCGGGCGTGCGATTAGCAACACTCACTGAAGTTGGAAGAGTGAGTCACAGGCGGGGGCTGTAGGGGTGATGTTGGGAGGCTACCTGGTTGCAGTCCTTTGGTGCTTGAAAAGGATGGTAGTATTAACGTTAGATCGCCAAATATCTACCACAGCGTGTCCGCATCGTCTAATGCCTTAGCTGGCCCGAGAGGTCCGCCGCCAACTCACCGAGGTAACATAACGCTAAAGCCACCGCACTTCATTTTCGCAACTTCCGCATCTGATGTTAGCGCTGTTACACAAAGCAGTGAAAATACCCCTGTGTTCTTCGCTGGCGACCTGTGACTCGTCTAGTACATATTGCTATCGCTTTTGTGGCTAAATTCAACCTCTCTATGTCAGGTAGAAAAGCCTTATCATCACATGCAAATCGCTTCTTTTTGTATTTATGTAAAAGCGTTTTGCGCAGTCGCAACAATCATATGCGGGTGCAATCAGGATATATCAACATCGACCAGTTAGATGTTCCTTTGTCTATTACCTCATAGTGTTACTACGCTATCTCACATCTTTTAAGAACACTAGTCATACGTAGTCTACGGGACTAACGAATAGATTGCTTGCTCCGTCATAGGACAAGGGGTGCCACGCTCTCATTGAGACAAATGCAGAACTAGAATGAAACGTTTAAATAGGCACGCACTAATCTTCGACTAGATGTCATCCGACCCCATCTTTTATAGCTGCAAAAAGGTACTTAGCTTAAGTATATGCTCCCGAACTCTTGTCTAAAAGGAGTGACGTTAAGCCGATTTTTTTATTATGCTCTGAACATTATCTTATCATTTTAACTTTTTCTATGGATAATATCGTATACCAACTTGCTTGCATCGTATTGAGCGCGTGGATAATAACTTTCCTTTTTCGCAAAGGTTTAGTACTCGACTTGCTAGATGAGGATGACGACGTTCTAAGAAATGCGTTGCCAACGACCAAAAGTAAAGCCACCTTATGAAACTATGCTTTTTTCTAATTTTCTCTCCTATCTACCTATTCTTTAGCATGTCAATCTAACGCGCATTCTTTAGGGGCACGTGGACGGGTTTCAGTAGAGCACGACGGCGAAAGTTAAGGATAAAGCGCTTGAAACGAGTTCCCGGGCACGTATGTGTGTAACGGTTTGGTTCCCAAGGGATAAACCGGAGGTTTATGTTGGCAGAAAGGTCAGGGCGTATGTTACGTAGGTGATGGATCACAGAGATCGTAACCAAGTATCATTAAGTAGATCAGAGATCAGGTTAATGATAGTGAATTGTGTTGAAAGCTGGCTAGGTATCTATGCTATGGTGAGGAATTTGGGGGTGCCTATATACTTGCGTGAGTCTGCTGGATCAGTCCCGTCGGACTGATCGTGTCGGACTGGATCAGTTGATCCCAACTGATCCTAGGTGCAACGATCAGAGCGGATCAGTTGAGCGCAACTGATCTGTTTGGCACGGAACAATGTTTCCCCATTGTTCCGTCCTTCGTTCTGGTGTGCGCAGCCGGCCCGTTCCGCGGCCGTCTGCCTGGGTCGTAACAATGTGGGCATGTCAAAATAGAATCTTAGTTATCATGGTGAAGTGCGGTACTCACAGGCGCTATGAGAATTTTTGAGGGCTGAGGCTGTTTATTACTAAATTTAAGGAGATTCGGAAAGAACGGCCACCTTTAAGAGCGATTATCTATCTCTGACGGGTAAAGGCTTTTTTCCTATCTAGGCTGTTAGGAGCCTGTTAGTAAGGGAGAAGTTTAAGGCCACTTTACTATAATCTAGGCTAGCGACACGACATATATAGTTCCTCGCTCTTAACTTACTAGATTATACGCTAAAAAGTCTTATTATTGCCCTAGGTGTTACAAACCACCAGCAAGGCTGACTGAACTGAACTGAACTGAACTGTATTCCTACTACTACTGTAGGCAGTCGTGTCTGTAATTTACCATAATACATACAAACTGGTCCGTGCACGGCACCGTGTCTCTTCGTACTTGCATTAAAATACACTCTTTTCGTCCGTGCACGCGGCACATCCCTTCCCCACGAAATTGCCGCCACCGTTACTTGCTTGTTTCGGTCTCCACTCCCTCACGGCTCGCACCCGACAGGCCCCGTCGTTGGGCCATCTTGCCCCTTTGACGCTCACCTTGCTCACCTGAATTCAGCATAAACCCCCATATAACTTATAACTTGACACACTACTTTGGGTCGACGCCCAAAGCTGGCTTGATCAAGATCACTGAACATGCTCGTCATACTCGCCTCAACGAGGCGATTTGGCGATGTGGATACATCAAGGAGAGGCTGTCCTAGAAATTGCCTTGCTGTTTTTCCTATGGCCTTGAACCAACCCGGTCAGACAAGGAGGCCTCTCAAGGGCTTTTTCTTCAACAAAACCGCAAGAAAACCGCAAGCTCCGTCCTTAGGCTCCTCGTTGATATATCACAAAACAGTCTACTCATTTATCATAGTCTACAGCCGATAACTGTTGAGCGGACTGTTCCAATGCTACGCTTCGATTGTTTTGTCAGCCAATAATTCAATATTTGCACTTCGACGCCTAGTACCGCCGAAATTTAACTACTACAACATACAATCGTCTTGCTCCTAGCTTTTTGACAGACAATCGCGGCGTTCAGATAACGACATCCGGGGCTCGCCTAATCCTCCCATTGTTACATTGGCTTTT